>VWZI01021239.1:23894-34646 GCA_013396835.1 Psilopogon haemacephalus | reverse complement strand
TTTTCATACTAAAAAATAAATATATGTATAGGTATATATATACTTACTGAAAATGTCTAAATCTGATTTTAAAAGGTTCTACCTGAACTCCACTGTGTGATGGAAAACTGGGTCTTTATTAACAGCTGAACTCAGAAAACCCTTGAAGTGCTAGTTTCCATCCTCTCAGCCTGTAGATTACAGATCTTGTTTCCCAACTCCTTCTTATGACTGGCAGCTGGAGTCATATAATTGAAACATCAGAATCTCAGAAAACCTGAAATTCCCACATGATCCAGAAACTGAGAGGTCTGAGAAATATTTGATCTCCAGAAAGAAGGTAAGCTACAGGGATATTAGAAAGAGTTGTTGGCACATTTTAAAACCTTGCCTAGCCTATCACACCCTCACAGAAATCAAAATGCCTTTGCAAACATTTGAAATTTGATTTGACTTCATTCAGTGATGGAAAAATTGTTCCCTTTCAGAATTTCTAAATAGTCTGTTTAGCAGAGCTGAAGCAAATCGTATCCCAGTGAAATTACTTCAGAAGTTAATAAAGTATTGTGGAGTACTTTTGGAGGTTTCTGAGAAAGTCCTTCGTACATGTGTTCTGTTCCTTTACCTCCACCTGGTATCACCCATGTCTATCTACCAGCCTGATCCCAACTGCCCAGTGCATTGCCGGCGAATCCAGAGACAAGATTCTGCCGCTTTGCTCTGGTGAGACCTCACCTGGAATATTGCATCCATGTCTGGATCCCTCAATATAGGAAGGACATGGATTTGGTGGAGGTGGTCCAGAGGAGGGTCATGATCAGGGGGTTGAAACATCTCTGCTACTAGGATAGGTTGAGGGGGTTGGGGTGGTTCAGCCTGGAGAAGAGAAGGGTTTGGGGAAACCTAATAGCAGCCTTCCACTACCTGAAGGGGGCCTACAAGAAGGATGGAAAGAGACTTTTTACAAAGGCCTGTAGTGATACAACAAGGGGAAATAGTTTCTTTACGGTGGGGGTGGTGGAACACCAGAGGACATTGCCCAGGAAGGTGGTTGGGGTTCTATTCCTGGAGATATTCTAAACGAGGCTTGACAGGGCTTTGGGCAACCCTGCTGACCATAGGGAGTGGGGAGTTGAACTAGATGACTCTCAGAGTTGCCTTTCAAGCCAGACCATTCTATGACTCTATGATTCTAAAAGATCATAAACACAGTGCATAATTACCTTAGTCAATATTCTAACAATACATTATTACCTTAGCTTAGCCTATTTGCAAAAGAAGCTCAGTGAAATATACAGGGGAAACAAAACCAGCATAAAACAGAAAGCCAAACCCAGCAGCTACCAGATTCCCACTCTTTCTGCCACCATGACTGCAGAAAAGAGCCCGCACCCAAGAACCTGGAACAGGAAACTTTCCCCGTGGCCATCTGAACTGCAGGCTCCATAATAATTCTCTCCAGTTAGCTTTTTGACTGTTGAAGCTGGCCTGATTGCAGCATGGAACGAATAACAACAGCAGATTCAATTCAGTCCATGACAACTATTCTCTGGGTAGCCCAGGGGAAGAAGTGACCACACTGGGACACAAGGAACCAGGTCTCTAAGAATAGCACTTACACAGACAACAGCAGCAGTGCAGGAATTTATTTTTCAGAGGTTTTTCAGAGACTAATATATGTGAAACAGGGCAAATATCCTATTTAAATATCTCCATTTAACTACCTTGAATATAAGAAACAGTGTTGTTCACAGTTTTGCATTTAGGGGCTTGGCATCCACCTGAATCTCACTTTCAGGTTGCTTTTGTGTGTGTATGAGGAAACTAACAAATGGTGGCTGTGTCCACTGGAAGTCTTGCAGAGTATCAGGACTGACGGGGTCAACATTTTAACCTAAAAGAAGGCACTAAACTGCCTGTGTTCAGTACTCTGCCAAAGAAATACTCATCCTGAATATGAGTGATCCACTGAAGGTAAGAACAGGAGATGACACAAAGAAACCCATAAGAATGTTTAGAGGCTGCTGCTCTGACCAGACTGCTGCTTTGTGAGGCAAGCAGAGACAGATTTTCATGATCCACAAGTGTATTGATTGTGGGCTATTGAAGAGGTTGAAATTATAAATTATGTAGCTTTTATAATTTCCAAAAGCCCCACCCACAATCTGTGTGTAGATTAGTTTAAGTTTGGGTTCTAATTCGGTCGGGAAAAGTCTTCACAATGATGCCTTTTCTTGTAATTCAGGAAAAATCAGAAAAATGGAAAGGTTTGGGCATGAAACTTGCCCTACTTACAGATGGGAGACTGTCTCAAAGTCCGTGCGAGGTTCGTGTCTCCAGGTCCGTGTTCAGGTCCCACTGCAGGTCCGTGCAGGTCCTAGTGAAGGTCTAAGCAAGTCCTTGCAAGTCCAAGCAAGTCCAATCAAGTCCTGCTGCAATCTGTCCAGCTGCCATATATATACTGAGGTGATCTGTTGCCTCCCTGTTCAAGCCCACGGAGGGTGGGAGAAGGCACTTCACACCTATTGTACTAAGCCTCCGGTGACAGAGGTGGGGAGGCAGGAAGACCGTTTCCTGCCCTCTGGTGGGGCAGTGGACTGGGTGTGCCCTGCTACAGTTCACACCTCATTCAAACCTCCGGTGGGGCAGTGCCCTGCTCTGCCACAACAAGGATCACTCATGAAGCAAATCCAGGGTTCCTCCTTGTATAAAGAATATTTGGGATACCAGCTAAGAAAGCAAGCAGCACAGCAGCTGGTTAGCTCATCAAAAAACAGAGGGAACTGCAGAAATCCTGTAAGTCATCACAAAAATACACAGTGTGACATTTCAGAGCAAGAAAAAGGAGCAATCTTGAACTGCAAAATGTAGCTGCATTCATCAATTTTGGCAACAAGCCAGAGAATAAAAAAGTGCTCTGTATGCAGAGAACAAAAATAAATTACTATGCATCTTGAGTTTTATTATCGAACCAAAGAACTTTTGCTTTTTTAAATTATCTTTGTAGCTGGTTAGTGAGAAACAATAGAAGACATAGCTAGGATGTGTAGCAACAACAAAAAATCCTTACCTTGACACACACACAAGATGCCCGAGTACCATGAATTGGCAAATGATTGAGAAAGGAATTTTCTTCCATAGTGACTGAGGCATTGCAAAAACTGGAAGAACAATTGCCCAAAATAGTCATAGAATCATAAAATCATTCTGCTTGGAAAAGATCTTTAAGGTCATCAAGTCCAACCATTATTAAACTCCATCAAGTCTGGTGCTGAACCATGTCCCTGCATCTCTTCTTTTCTTTTAACACCTCCAGGGGTGGTGATTCAACTACCTTCATGGGCAACCCAATCCAGTGTTTGATAACTCTTGCAGAAGACTTCTAACATGCAATCTAAAGCTCTCTTGGTGCAATCTGAGGCCATTTCTTTTTATCCTTTCAGTTGTTACTAGGAAGAAGATGCCAATAAACAACCCCAGGTCTTCCAACTTTCTCATAAGACCTGCTCTTCAGGCTCTTAATGCCCCACCAGTAGCAAGAGGCCCCAAACTCAACACAGTATTCAAGGTGCAGCCTCACCAGTGTTGAGTATGGGTGCATGATCACTTCCCTACTCCTGCTGGTCACATTGTTCCTGATACAGGACAGGATGCTAATGGCCTTCTTGGTCACCTGAGCATGTTGCTGACACATGTCCAGCCAGCCATCAACTAGCATCATCAGGTCTTTCTGCTGAGCAGTTTTCCAGTCCTTCTGCCCCAAGCCTGTAGTGCTACATTGGGTTGTTGTGACACAAGTGCAGGATCCAGAACTTGGGCATTTTGAACTCAAGGTGGCCAGGGGCCCTGGTCTTATTTCAGAAGGGTTTCCATAACAAAAAATAAAATGTGACTTTTAAGTCTTTGACTATTATATCAGTTTACATTAACAACAAAATTCATAGTTGATTTAATAAAACGTATCTGCTTTCTATTTGGATGGCGCTCTGTAGTTCTTGAAATCCCTGCCCATGGAAGGAGCTTTAGAACTAGAGGATCTTTAAGGTCTATTCAACCTAACCATTCTACGAATCTATGATTCTAAATTAATTAGGTATTCATACTGATGGGAATCATTTGGAATTGAGTAAAACCAGCCCTTCCTCTTCTCCTAAGATATACTGTTGATATATATAATGGCCAGAATAAAACTTAAGAAGGAATTACAAGAGCAAGAAAGTCTAAAATTTACTTAAGCCTCCCAAACTCTCATAAATGTTCATTTATGTCTATTAATATCAGAGACTTCTGAGGTTACAAGAGTACAGAAAAGTTAAAATAAGATATATGAAAAAAATAATGATTAATACAGTTTGTAATACTAAGGGAAAATCTTTCAGCACAGCAGCTTGTATTGGAGAAACAATATTCTTAGCTGAGAACAAGAGTTGCAAATAGTAAGCAACTTGCCTGTCAGGTGTCTAATTTGGCTAGGGTTTTGTTCCTTCCAGAAAAAGAACCAGGTCTGGACTATAAGAAATCCCACCTGGTACTCATCTGCATGCATCACAAACCTGGCATAGGTTCATACACTGTAAGGAAAGTATCTCTCTCGAGGAGAAAAAGTCATTGAACAATTCAGAATAATGGGAACACTTGAGATGATCATGCTTTCTTTGCAGATTTAGAAAAGATGTAATTCTTCTCTCCAGTAAATTGCCATGAATTATTCACCATCAGAACATTACTGTGACCATTACAGTTGTCACATCTGCACGGAGACTCTATTGGGGTGATACCTTACCTAGTTCTAGCCATCTGTCAGAGGACATCAACATCGGTGCAAAGCACTGCTCTGCAGGCCCAGTGATCCTGCAACCACATTACAGATGATCTGCTTGCAGATAGAGTAGTCTTATCTTTACCAGTGTTCTATAGCCCTGGCTCCATTATGTGAAACACAGACCAGCTGAAAAATAGAAAGTGGCATTCCTCCTTTGAAACATCTTCTTATCAGAACAGCAGTGGGTTGCTGTATTCCTGTCTTCAGTACCGTTTAGGACTACTGTTGTCTCACCTGCTGGACATCTGTAAGCTGGTCTGCTTCCTGACTGTGCTTTGGCTTCTGTACTTAAGAAATGAAGCAGGCATTCAGGTTTCCTTGAGCTTTGAACTCTCTCACACAAATGACCTTCTGTTAAAATAAACCCATGAAGTGAAACTTGATGGTTTTTCTTGTTGTTCACAGGTAAGACAGAGTAAAAGTGGAGAATGGCATGCATAAGCTACCACCTCTCCCACAACTTTGACTTTGATCCCTCAAACACTTAACTCTTCTGTTTCTATTCATCAGTCCATTTTGCAACCCTTTATAAATTAATTTTCTTTCTTCATTCATCCCATGAGCAATGGATGTTATTTTTCATAGGGTAATTAATATTCACACTCTTTTCCTCCCAAATATGTGATTTTCAGCACAAATGGGAATTTTGATGGCTTGCCTCATGCAGGCTTAATCTTCCTTTCAAGTGAAGATCTGCTTTTTTTCAATTCTTTATTTAGATATGTCTGTTTTTCAGCTTCCAGGAAACAGTGTATAAAAGGTTTGACCTTAATTTATTTCCTTGGACTTAAGTCTGCTCTCTGGGCAACACAGTTTGCTGTTTCACGGTCTGGAATGTTTCTGAGTGTACTCAATGCATGAATATCATACAGTTTGCTCATCAGTTGTTAAGAATTCAGTTACATTTGCAGAAGGATTAATCACCTTTCCCCTCACACAGGTGGCCTGTCCCTCTGCACTCAGGTTTTCTTTCAGACAAGATGCTACAAAACAGACAAGTTGGCAGGACTACAAAGACTGGCTGGCAATAACTTTTTTTTTCCTCCTGGAAACAAAATGCTTGCTTCCCAGAATCATAGAGCAAGTCTTCAACCAAAAGTAAGTCCTGACAGGTGGTGAGTGATAGGACATAATTTTCACCATTACTCCAAGATGAAGATGACTTCAAGTTCTTGTATGGGCTTCTGAAGGCCTACTGTCCAAAGTGCCGTGCACAGTAGCCTGGTTTCAGTTCAGTAAGATCTGATGAGGCGATCTCCATCAGGGTCTTCTGGCTGCAGTGTAAGAAAGACAAAACCATATTTTGGGCTGTGATATACTTATAATCCTCTAATCTGGTACAGTCAATGTGAGCTGAGTAAGGGCCTGATCACAAAAGCTAGCTTGTAGCTTATTGAACTTTTTCCTCCTCCCAGTAGTGGAAATGTGTGATTCATAATGAAGGCTACAACAATGAAAAGCTTTGCTAGTAAGAATGTGTGTTTCCATTTACATTACCCCCTCCTGAAAATTAACATTCCCTCCACCATGACTTACTTCCACTCAGCAAAGCAGCTAAGAGAAAGTAAGATGCACTAAAGTAATTAATAGCCTCTGTGCCCTATTCATTTATCAATCAAACAATAAAACCTGATTAGGACCCTTAATTTAAACCAACTGACCCATAAGGGTCCTAAGAATATATTTTCAAGAATATTTTCAAGAAATGTAATTGCATGCTGCCAGACTCCTCACTTTTAGTATTTCGTTTTACCTCAGTGGATTATACGCACAGGGCTGTTACAAAATGTACCCAACTTACCAAAATAGGTAAACAAGGTTATTAGCAAGCAAATCACTCTCTCTACAACGTCCAGAATTTGACTTCAAAATTAATAGCTGCAGATAACATGAGGCGGAAATATAATAAAATATTAAAATAAATTTTAAAATTAAAAATGTGACCTTTTTTGAAATTTACTTATAGTCTACTATTTTTGTCAGGAAGTTTTAAATATTTGAGTGAGTTTTATTGAAATGCAGATGAAAGATTAGAAGAAAGAAAACAAACAAACAAAACCAGTAGTAACAACAAAAAAATATATTTTTTTAGTGTGGTCACTCATATCCCAATGTAAAGGTTTTAATTCAAAATGGCACCTAAGTGTTCCTCCCCATCACACTTTTGGAAGCCGAAATCCAAAGAGAACAGCATTTTACNAATCTGGTACAGTCAATGTGAGCTGAGTAAGGGCCTGATCACAAAAGCTAGCTTGTAGCTTATTGAACTTTTTCCTCCTCCCAGTAGTGGAAATGTGTGATTCATAATGAAGGCTACAACAATGAAAAGCTTTGCTAGTAAGAATGTGTGTTTCCATTTACATTACCCCCTCCTGAAAATTAACATTCCCTCCACCATGACTTACTTCCACTCAGCAAAGCAGCTAAGAGAAAGTAAGATGCACTAAAGTAATTAATAGCCTCTGTGCCCTATTCATTTATCAATCAAACAATAAAACCTGATTAGGACCCTTAATTTAAACCAACTGACCCATAAGGGTCCTAAGAATATATTTTCAAGAATATTTTCAAGAAATGTAATTGCATGCTGCCAGACTCCTCACTTTTAGTATTTCGTTTTACCTCAGTGGATTATACGCACAGGGCTGTTACAAAATGTACCCAACTTACCAAAATAGGTAAACAAGGTTATTAGCAAGCAAATCACTCTCTCTACAACGTCCAGAATTTGACTTCAAAATTAATAGCTGCAGATAACATGAGGCGGAAATATAATAAAATATTAAAATAAATTTTAAAATTAAAAATGTGACCTTTTTTGAAATTTACTTATAGTCTACTATTTTTGTCAGGAAGTTTTAAATATTTGAGTGAGTTTTATTGAAATGCAGATGAAAGATTAGAAGAAAGAAAACAAACAAACAAAACCAGTAGTAACAACAAAAAAATATATTTTTTTAGTGTGGTCACTCATATCCCAATGTAAAGGTTTTAATTCAAAATGGCACCTAAGTGTTCCTCCCCATCACACTTTTGGAAGCCGAAATCCAAAGAGAACAGCATTTTACTAATACTGCAAACTGATCATGAAGAGAAAGTATATTCTCATTTCAGTAAGAGAAATGAGATAGAGAAATGGTCAACAGAACATAAAGTAGCTTATACGTATACATTACCATGCTAATGCAAGTATGATTAGGTGACCATGGAATTGTTTGTGCACTAATGTAAGTTATCAATTAAGGGAACATTAGATAACATATATTCCACCTGTTGCAGAACCCCTCATCTTCTAGAAAGGCTTGTAGGGTGCTTCCTCTTTCAAATTGTGGGAAAGACATAGATTTCCAATTAAAACAATAAAGAATGGCAACACAAAACACTTTTTTCCTCTGCATTCCTCGTGCAAAGTCCAGCTGTCACCCACCCTTCTGCTAGTGTATGGTACCATGATAGAGATGGTAGATGACAGAAGTTATCTGGGCTGTGCAGGTTGGCTTCAGAAAGGCAAAGAAATGGGTGTAAAATAATTTATTTCTCTTAATATAAAAATGGCATAGTTAAACAAAGTATGTAAGGAAATTTCTTCTGGGAACCTCAGGTCTGTCAGTATCAGTGACTTTTTTCCAAGACAGTATCTTAGCTTGCAAAATTGTTTTTCATCAAACCTTAATGCAGAGGAAACTCACTACTATTTTGTACAAGCCTGTTAAAGTGTAGGCATGCATAAACAAAATATTATTAACATGGAATACAATACAGTTTAGGACTAGGGTCCTAACTGTGAATAAAGTTTTCTAGGGAATTCAGAGATAGTCATGGGGATGGACTTTACTCTTAAAGGGACTGAAAAAAATATAAGAGATGTATTTAGGCCATTCAATTGGCCTAAGAAAATTCTAGGTAATTTGAAGTTCAGAGTATTCTTGCTCTCTTTCTTGATTGCTTTTCCCCTTGTTCTCCCTTTGGCCTTGCTTGCTTCTCTGCACTGACCAAGGTTATATTGCAGTAGAAGGTAAATCACCATGGCCTTGTAGGCTGCGGTGTCCAGAGGGGTAGCTGGACCACTGTCTAGTTGTATATGTATATATATGTATCTGAATGTATTTATTACCTTTCATATTTAACCCAGTTTCATAAATAATAATTTCATTTTACTTCTGAATTCTGAGTAGCATGATAATTTACTCTTTGGGAGTAAATCCCAAATCCTAAGTGGTGTAAAACCACCACAATGTTCTTCCCAGCTTTAAACTTTACTTACATCTTCACCAAAACCTTAGCAGACAATTGCTATTTTGTTGACTGTAGAGAATAAAAATGAGCAACATAAGCAAAATGGAAAAGCAGCCCAAGATCTCCTTCGCTATTATACTGTGCACATGATGCAGAAAAATCACAAAAAGCAACACTTCTATCCTCCAGTATGACTTGAAACTGAAGCTCAGAACTTACATAGGTAATTCTGAGACATCTTCTTCTGAACTGCACTTGTACTTTATGGAATGGACGGGGTGAAATCCACTCACAGGTAAGACCTAACATCTGACAGACAAACCTGTGTTCTGCTTGACTCCAGTGGATGTACTCGCATACTCACACAAAGCATTGCTACCCAAATTAAAAAAAACCAACAACAAAAAAAAAAAAAAAAACAAACCCACATTCACGTAACTCCTTCACACACAAAAAAATACCTGCCACAAAACTGACCCAACAAAGCAAATCAAACAAAAAAAACACCAAAACAAAACCACGAAGCCCCTTGTTTTTAAAACTTAAACCTTTTCCTCTCCACTTAGATCTCTTTGATACCTGATCAGTAAAGAGCAAAAGACAGATCATTGTCATTGGCGCCTCATTGCTTAAGGGAGCAGAAGGCCTGATGATATCCAGACTGGACATACTAACAGGGAGATCTTGTTGCCTCCTGGGGCACTGAGTTAAAGGTTTAAGAAAGAAGCTCCCTTTCCTAATACAGCCCTCAGATTATGATCCCCTTTTGTTGTTTCAGGTAGGCAGAGATGAAATAGGAAGAACTCCTCTAAGGACAATGAAGAAGGATTTCAGAGCCTTGTGACATCTGATAAAGGTGTCGGGAGCAGAAGTCGTGTTCTCCTCCACCCCTCAAATTATGGAGAATGATGAAGGATTAGGCAGGATGCACCAGCAGATTATTACCTGTCTCTGAGCCTGGTGTTATGGGCAGGGGTTTGGGTTCTTTGACCATGGCTTGATTTACAAAAGGCCGGGTTTGTTGGCAACAAATGGGAATAGCCTATCTCATAGAGCGAAAGGGAGTTGACAGGGCTCCTTGCCAGAGCTTTAACTTAGGTATGAAGTGGGAGAGGGGTGAAACTGGGGTCACTAGGAAGAAGTCTGAACATGACATGCCAGTGCCTATGGGAGAAGTGCTGGAGGCCAGGGCACATGCCAGACTCATTGGTAGGTTGGTGGCCATGGAGGTGGTTGAGAATGGTCACATGGCAGGAGTGAAAACTAATGGATTCACTCCCTCACTAAAATGCTTATATACCAATGCATAGAGCATGGGGAATGAGCATGAGAAATCAGAGGTCTGCTTCAGGCAGATATCATTGCAACACTTAAAGAGGGTGGGACAGCTCCCATGGCTGGAATGTTGTCATGGTGTTGTGAAGGGCAAGGGAATTAATGTGGCTGAGTCAGGAATTATAAAAATACTATTATTTTATTCCCAGAAACCTCTACCTTCAACTATATACAGAATTAATTTTAAATTTATTAACAGGTTTCTATTTGATTGGGAAAAAAATCTTCAAAAGGTGCTATAGGCAAATTGAGAGATTTATGAAGTCAGAAAATGGAAAAGGCTAAGCTATAAACAGCTTTTACTCCACTAACGATTTGCTAAGGAGAGAATTAAGGCAACAACATCTGACTTACTATGTTGAGGAGAATTATGTTAATTG
>VWZI01021239.1:0-16484 GCA_013396835.1 Psilopogon haemacephalus | reverse complement strand
CTTGAACACCTCCAGGTATGGTGACTCCACCACCTCCCTGGGCAGCCCATTCCAATTCCAATCACTCTCTCTGGCAAGAACTTCCTTCTAATATCCGGCGTAGACCTCCCCTAGCACAACTTGACACTGTTCTGTTGCTGGTTGCCTGGGAGAAGAGCCCAACCCCACCTGGCTACAACCTCCCTTTAGGTAGTTGTAAACAGCAATGAGGTTACCCCTGAGCCTCCTCTTCTCCAGGCTAGACAACCCCAGCTTCCTCAACCTCTCTTCTTGTGCTCCAGGCTCCTTACCAGCTTCCTCGCCCCTCTCTGGACATGTTCCAGTATCTCAGTATCTCTCTTGAATGGAGGGGACCAACACTGGACACAGGACTCAAAATGTGGCCTGACCAGTGCCAAGTACACAATTTTGTTTTTCCTTTCTCAGCCCATAACCTAATTTCTCATTGAAGTCCTCCAATTAGCTCAAACCAGCAGAAGTGTGAGTAACATTTCTTTTCTAGGCTAGGGATTTCTTTCCAAAGAAACAGGAGCAACTAGACCCACACTTCTGTTACAGATGACTTGTTAGTATTGATTGTAGTTGGTAAATAAAGGGCAGGTAGGTCAAGTAACAGTAAAGTTCTTTCTGTACCTTGCTGTTGATGTGTCCTGGGAGAAAACACAGAGGTAAAGAGTCCAGAGGAGGGCCACGAAAATGATCAGAGGGCTGGAGCACCTCTGCTATGAGGACAGGCTGAGAGAGTTGGGGCTCTGCAGCCTGCAGAAGAGAAGGCTGCAGGGAGACGTTATAGTAGCCTTCCAATATCTGAAGGGAGCCTACAGGAGGGCTGGGGAGGGACTATTCACAGTCTTGTAACGACAGGATGAGGGGTAATGGGTTCAAACTGGCAGAGGGGTGATTTAAATGGGATGTTAGGAGGAAGTTCTTCACAGTGAGGGTGGCAAGACACTGGAACGCGTTGCCCAGGGAGGTTGTGGCTGCACCCTTCCTGGAGGTGTTCAAGGCCAGCATGGATGAGGTCTTGAGCATCCTGATCTAGTGGGAGGTGTCCCTGCCTATGGCGGGGGGCTGGAACTGGATGATCTTTAAGGTCTCTTCCAACCTAAACCATTCTATGATTCTATGATTTTCATATGGCTGTGAAAATGCCTTTGCCATCTTAGGACCTTTGTAACCGACTTGTCCTGTGAAGCACTCCCTTTTCTCCACTTTTGCACTTTTGTTTCTCTCCTCTGTATGGTGAGACCATACAGAGCTAAGGCTCATCATCTGTGTGTGGTCAAAGGTACTGGATCAGACCCTTCCTGAGATGCCAAGCCACACAAATTCAAAATTACTGAGACCAGTTAATGCAAATTTACCCACAAGTAAGGGCCTAAATATTCCAGGTTTGCTGCTCACTGTGTGTCATTCTTTCAGCTCCAGTTTGAGCCATTTGGCAGGAACACTGCTGAGGCCAAGGCTTTTGAAGTTGCAGACAGATGAGTGAAGAAGGAGAAAGTGTGACTTAACTCATTCCGAAAGTGTGATCTTGCAGTACAGACACATCCAAACTAGGAAAGCTTTTTTTTTCCTCAGATCAATGAAGCATTCATGGGGCAGAAACAACTTTATTTAACACTCCTTTTAGGGTCTCAAAGCCTACAGTCCTGGCAGTTTACGGCAATGCAACTTTGAACACTTTTCAGGAACTCACCATCAGGTTATTTGGGTTGTTGACTCCAACAGTATTCAATTGTAGGATTCCTGTCAGTGATACTACAGCTGATGTTTAACCCAGTGGTTCAACTCCTTCCAGGTTCTCCATCCAGATGCTTTTATGTATATATGTATGCATGCATTTATTTAGATCTCTGTAAAAACAAAATTTGCGAAGTTCCTTACTTGATGACACCCAGAATAATAGGAAGCCTATTTGAAAACAAACAACAAACAAACAAAGAGCCTGTATATGGAGTTTTCTCAGTACTTTGGCCAGGATATGCCTTGCCTTTCATGACATCAGTTTTAAAACAAAACCAGAAACAGTGAAAGATTTTGTTTTAAAAAAATAAAAGTTACATTTTTTTTTTTTAAATGAAAGAAAAATATCTTGCAGAGCACAGAAGGACAACGAGGTGAAGGGAAGGTACATAACATCAGTGTGAACAGAAATCTATTAACTGAGTTAGAGCTACAAGCTTTATTCGGCTCAGAATAGTAGAAGGAAATGCAGCACACCAATACCAGAGACAATTTTAAATGAGCAAAAAGAGTAAATATCTGGTGAGGAGCCCTGAAAAGCCTTTCTGTGATCATTTGTTACCTGAGAAATTAAAAAACATATAATGCAAAAAAATGTATCTTAATGTGGCTTCTCGATCACTTTCTGAATATGTCTAGCTTTTTATTAATTTTTTTTCTTTTCTTAAGCGGTAGTAGTGAGAGATGCAATCTGTTTGCTCATGGATACCCATGCAAATGCACAAACCCACTGTTTTGAGAAACTCTTGTTCTCAAAACACTCA
Organism: Psilopogon haemacephalus; assembly: GCA_013396835.1. NCBI lineage: Eukaryota > Metazoa > Chordata > Aves > Piciformes > Megalaimidae > Psilopogon > Psilopogon haemacephalus. Next base: position 13,974 of record VWZI01021239.1, on the reverse strand, counting down.
GAGAAGAACTCGGCATCTGTTTGTATACATACTGGGAATAAATGCATTGAGGGAAAACAAACAAACAAACAACTAAATACAATTCTAACCAAATAAATATGGAGGATTTGAAGAAATGTGCTTCTTCATGCCTGAGCAGTACATGCTGGTTTTTAGTCATTGTGTTTCTACATAACCAAGTTATCCTTGAGGATGAATTTTCCTAGCCTGTCTCTGCATTGAGAGACATAAGATGCAGTCAGTTTACATAGTTTGGTTTAGATTGCCTGTAAGGGTTGTGTACTGAGATGATTTCTCTGCACAGTGTGCTATTGACTAGCTTGGACTCACTAACACATCCAGAATAGGGTAGACCTACAGGAGAGATCACATTGCTCGAGTGAAGAATGGATCTGAACAATCACCTGAGAGCTGCTTGAGGGCTCCTGTCAAGGAGCCGATGAGCTCAGAAAACGTGGTACTTCCTGGTTTGACAGCTGTCTTTTGCAGTTGGTGGTACTCAGCCTCCCTGCCAGCAGTTCACACTGGGCAGGTGAAACCAAGTGAGTTGCAACACCGAGTTCCTACCTGTCAAAACAAGTGCCAGGAGGTATTGATAGCACAGCATGTGGGGCTCACCCTGACACCACCACCTCTGCCGCAGCCATGTAACACGGTTAGGAGAGGCTTCTACACCACTCAGATCTCCTCTGAAGGCAGGAATGTGGATATCTACAGTGGTGCTGAGATCTTGCATTGCCTCACTGTGTTAAGGGTAAATTTCACACAGCCTTTGCAACCAAATGGATTTCATTTCCACAGTAGTGAATACAGTGCCTTCCACCAGCTTTGCATTTGCTTTCAACTTAAATAAATTGGAACAGGCAGCAAGGCAGGGGAAATTAAACTAGCAAAGAGGGGTGGAGGGGTGGAAGGGGAAGGGATTACTTAAACGGGCCGGAATAGTTATTACTGCCTGCTAGGCAATGTTTTTCTAGTCTTTTATTACCACATACAATCCCTAGTCTCATGTGATTAACAAATTCATCTTGAAACACTGGTGTTGCTTGACTGCAGTTGAAAAATTAAGTGGTATCTTTAAATTCTCGCTCCTCATCTTATTTAAAAGAGGTATTATGCAGCACTTGGATTCTAGCATATGTAATCAGGCTGTGTATTTCCTATCACATCCAACACCTGGCAATTTCCTGTGTGCCAATGGTACACAGTGCAATGATATGTCTAGAGGTAATTATTTCTATCACCCACATAGCAGCAAAAGATAGGAGAGTCATCACATGCTTAATGTTTGTACAGTTTCGGTTTTAACTCCAAATGTCTGGGTGGGTTGGTCTATAAAAGTGGACATATCTTAGTCTAGAAATTTGTTACTGAACATGAATTCTGAGTGAGACAAATACAAAAGAAAGGAACCAGAATGACAGAATATATTTGTTTGGAATGATAGAATATATTTGTTTGGAATGATAGAACATATTTGTTTGGGAGAGACCTTCAGGATCACCTAGTCCAATCTTCAGAGCATCACTACAAGGCCACCTCTAAACCATGCTGTTAAATACCAGGTCCACACACAGTTTAAAGTGCTCCAGGGACACTGACTCCAGCCCTGAAAACACTGCAAGCACTAGCTGTGATGAAAAGTCCTGCACAAACAGGAGAAGTAGCGGAGCTGTTGAAACTACATCTGCCAAAATGTTCTTGTAGGTTCTAGTAGCAGAAAATAATATTGTGCTCTGCAAGTCATCCAAATTGCTTTAATGGCACATCTAGGGGTAAAATCATGCTCTATCCCTTGTCAGACATCAGAAACTGGGAAGATGGGACTATATGGCAAATGAGGTTCTTCTTGGCAGGACCTGTGATCAGATATTATTCACTAATTTTATTTTCTCAGCCCCTTTCATCTCCCCATACTCTATTCCAGTCAGTGTTACTTATGATCACCAGTAGCTCTACATCCGAAACAGAACTAGCAAGTCACACGAGAGAAACAAACATGCATTTCAAACCCTATTTCAGATGTGTCCATGTCTGGTCCTCTATATTAACTGCAAAATTCTTCAATGTGAGATTTAGATTTTGCATTAACATTTCAGCTATGAGCCTGCAAAAAACTAACCTCTGGAAAAAACTCATTTGCTTTCAGTATTCAATAATTTTCCACTCCAAGGAATTAGCTGAGATCAGCAGTTTCACTTCACTAGCGATATCTTTCCAGCTGTTAATTAACAATAATGGTTAGCCAACCTACTGTAAGACCACTTTTAGAGATATACAAAAGACTGCTGGAAGACATACTTCAGATAATCCTCCATCAACATACTAAGTAAGAGCTTGCTCAAATTTAAAAAACAAACCAAAACAAAACAAACAAACAAACAAAAGTAAATGGCATTTGGATTCTATGAGTGTGAAAGAATAAAACACTGTCTGCAGAGATGTTTCCCAGCACAGGGTGCGTCATATAAAATTAAATCTAAACAGATTACCTCTGGGCTTTTCATTGATTTAAATGCTGTGGTTTGTCTCCACTAGGTTCAGAGTAGGCAGTTACATTCAAAACAAAAATGCTACCTGTATTTAATGGCATTGTATGACAAGGAATAGTCTGAGTTTAGATGGGATTCCAAGAACTGGTTAAGAATAAATCCTAAACACTGTTTCCTATGATTCTTCAAAGGACATCTGAGCAGTGGCAAGCAGGTAAAGGAGGTAGTTGGTGTATTGTGCTTGCAGTCTGCTCTGCAGGTAGAGGATACAGATATTTGATTGATATCTCTCCCTGGTTTGCATAGAAAGGCAGCTGGATCACCTGGCTGAGACATAAGGCAGGAAACACAGTTGTAGGAGCTCACCTTGCCTGAAGGATTTGACTACACAAAAGAAGACAGAGTCTTCACTCTCTGCATAATTTTATATCCATTACAATGTTTTACTTTAAAATGCTGATATTAGCTGCTGCCATTTTACGTAGCTGTTTCACAGTCTGAACCTGGCTTGTTCTACTGTATTTGCTGTTTTAAAATCTTTAATATTAATTAAGTCCATCTTGTGACAATCTTTTATGTACTGCTATGACAAATAAACTATATGATCTCCTTGAGTTAGCTTTGTTTCTGCAGAGAGAAGCAGCGAGAGTGTTCTATTTGCAAATGGAGGACTGATTCGGCATCAGTTTTAACTCTTACTGGTCAAAAGACTACCTGGAGTGTCTCTGATACTGAGCCAAGGGAAAGAACCAAGATAACTAATTCTAATGGAGCATTAATTCGAAGTGGAGTTGAATAAGGAGGGGAAATCTGTGCATTTTTAAAGCCACACATAAAGGTCTCAGTTTCCCATTTTAATATTTCATTTGTCCACCCAGAAATCATACTGTCAGACTTCCGAAACATTACTGTGGTGGTTCAGCAGTTACCCACAGCCCCACACTTTGAAATAACACAGGCTAGAACTCAGTTGGCTGGAAGTTAGGGAAGTGAAGCTTTATATTACAGCCTTGCACAATATACAAGCAGATATTTACAATATATAACAGATATTTACAGATATATACAGTGAAAAGGTAATACAGAAACACCACAGATCAGAGTCCCTAAGAGGGGTTTTCAACCACACTACCACCTTCCATCACTTCCCAATCTTATCTCATTATCTGTCTTATGTGCCAGATAAGCGAAGGCAGATTGGCCAGGTGAAGTTAGCAGCAGGAAAGTAGTTAATGATGTCACCCAGATCCAGCTAAGAAGGTAGGGAAAGAGAGACATGCATTAGCCAGCATGGCTCAAAGTAGTCTGTCTTTGTTTTGATTCTAACTTTAGACCATTTCACTAAACAAATGAGTGAAGGAGACACTGGAATGCTTTCCTTTCTCAGCCCATAGTCTAATTTCTTGTTTAAATCCTCCAATTGGTTCAAAACATCACAATCCACCTCTGTCTACTTCACTCTGAGTTTACTGAGAATTATCTAGCTAATCTAAAACAATATTTACAATAGTGAATATTACCAATTCAGTTCACACTTCATTACAGATGTATCTTGGGTGTAGGTAATTCAAAAGCTCAGAAAACAGGAAACAGTTCATCTCCTTGCAGATGAGGTGAGACTAGGGACTCCCAGGTGATATTGGCTTCATGCTCATGTGCTGTAGATTCTCGTGTTGGACGCCAGGCAAAACCTAGAACAGGAAACTCCTAACAGTTTGTATTATACACTCTGAATTTAAACTCTCTCAACTAAGACTAGATTTCTCTGTGGAATACACTGTGTTTCACCATTCTACTGAATTACCCAGTATATGCGACCAGGACCTTTTGCAGAAACCACCCCTCAGACAGGTTTCCCTTCACCCAAAGGAGAAAATACCCAAACAGTTTTCCCTAACAGATTCTTTTCATGTACAACAGGAACACTATCACCATCCACTGTTTGTGCCAAATCTGATTGGGCAGGTCCTGCTCTGTTTACAGAACCCCTACTGTTTACCAACCAGGTTGTTTGTGTTAAATGCTTTCCCAGTTTTCAAAAGTTCCACCCCCTATGGCTTTTAGGGTGGTCTTTAGCAAACCGTTGTAGCGTTCGGTCTCCCCTGAAGCTGGTCCATAGTAGGGTATGTGGTAGATCCATTCAGTAACATGCTCTTTGGTCCAGTTTCTCACAAGATTGTTCTTGAAACAAGAGCTGTTGTCTGATATGATTCTCTCTGGAGTTCCATGTCTCCACATGATTTGTTTCTCCAAACCAAGAATGGTGTTACGTGCAGTAGCATGTGGAACTGGATAGGTTTCCAGCCATCCGGTGCTTGCCTCTACCATCGTTAGCACATACTGCTTGTCACAATGAGAACGAGGTAAAGTGATGTAGTTAATCTGCCACCCTTCACCATACTTGTACTTTGACCATCTCTCTCCATACCATAAGGGCTTGATTTGCTTAGCCTGCTTAATAGCAGCACAGATGTCACAGTCATGTATGACTTGGGTAATAGCATCCATGGATAAGTCAATTGACCTATTACATGCCCATCAGCAGAAACTTAGTTAACTCTTGAGATCCACCAGTGATTCCAGAAATAGTTACAGCCTCTATATCTTTGCAATGTGATGGCAATAAAGTACACTGAGCACCTGTGTCAACTAAAAGCCCTATATTTCCACAGTTTTGAACTGCCAGGCCACCTGATAAATACATTACAATAGATTTTGGGTTTCTCCTCTATCCTTTTCCTCCTCCTGGCTAAAGGAAGGGCACCCCTAATGTTGAACATGACATGTAGGGTGTACAAAATGGTTGGTGTTTTTGTGAGAGGAATTACAATTATTAGAATTATTGCAATTGCTCTGAGGAGCTGAAGAAGTGACAGCTACTTTTCTGGCATTGCTGCCTCTGTTTCTGCCACTCTGTAGTTCCCTGACTCTCTCTGAAAGAACTGAAGTAGGCTTACCACCCCATTTGTTCATGTTCTCACCAAACTGATCACATAGGATTATCCAGAGTGACGCATGTGATTGCTGATGGCAGAAACAGCACCCATTCAGGTGATGAATCCTTTGCCAGATTGGATATGGGGGTCTTGAGTTCCTCCTTCAGTTCTTTCATGCTATCTTTAATGCCATCCTCTACACTTGTAATCATACCTTTTAGCTCTGTAGTCATAGTCTGTATGGCAGAGACTAGGGTAGAATGTAAAAAGCTGTCCTTTATCTGCCTCAGTGGTCAGTGAGCTCACCAACAGTGACCCTTCCATTATCACCCTTTGATAGAAACTTGCTAGCCAAGATGTTAGCATAGGATGAAGGACAAAATTTAATAAGCTTCTTTATGAGAGCTGTTCCAAGAGGAATGTTATCAGGCTCATGTATGGCATGATCTCCATTAAGCACTTCCTTCACATCAAACTCCCTCAGAAGTTTCTTTCCCTGCTCAGCTGTGTTCCACTTCCTAGCTACCCATGGCAAGTGATCTCGGGAGGTGTATCTCATACCCACAGCCATCAGAAGACATGTACAGAAACCATTACACTTACTCAAAATGTCTGAGAGACCTTTTCTAATTTCTATTAGTGTGCAGCCATGAGGTTGCACAAAAATTCAGGCCTGTTTGCTGTTGGAAAGATGTGTTATCTGCAGAGGCATTACAGAAAAGAACCAGCACTTGACCACTGTGTTTAGTTCCAGTATATTCTAGAGCTGATGGTACCGAAACCATAAGGATAGTCATGCTGTGAAAAAAATTCATGGTAGTGATGGAAATCTCCTTCTGCATTTCAGTAGTTGAATAAAATTTGCAAATTTGGCACAGTACCATTTGAAGAAAAGGCTGAATTTTCTATTTACTTATTTAGGAAAATACTCCTCCTGTTTCGCAGATTTTTTTTTTTCTGCTTTGTACCCTTCCTCTTCCATTTGTAGATTTAAATCTGCTATTTTGGGGATAACTCATAACCATTTCATAAGAAATGTGGGATTTATTAAGCTAATTATTCCACTAAGGATGTTGAAGTTTGAAATAGCATTTTCTAGGTACTTGAATTTTTTGATAAGAGTGTTCCAAAAAGCTGAAGAAATTCCAGACATGACTTGAGCTTTTTCGATGCACAGGGAGCACTGTCTTCAAGGATCTGAGAGAACTGCAATCTCCTCTCTGTAAGAAAACTAAGTGCAAGTGCCCAAAAAATGTTGAAGACTGGTTCCCATCCAGGAGACATTCAGTCCTGAAGGAAATATTGTTTTCTATTAGACAAAATGCATCAAAAAGCATTTTGATCATCAAATGTCTCCTGGGTTTCCCCTAAGAAGGAAGGCAAGGCTATCTGTTCATAATGAAGATGCCTAGATATCTTTTGTTGCTACTAGATTTGTCTTTTTCGGTTTTGTTTTGTTTGGTTTTTTGTTTGTTGGTGGTGTGTTTGTTTGGGGTTTCATTTTTTGTTAGTTGCTTGGTTTGGTTTGTTTAGTTTGTTTCAGGTTTGGTTTCTTTAGTGGATGGACAATAAAGAACAATTGAAAAATTTTGAACCAAAGTGGTTATCATAACTTCCACAAAGTACAATTGATCTTCAGTCCCACACCTGTGCAGTTTTTGTGGAAGGACTTGCAATAATCTTCATAGCTAGGGCAACAGTGACTTACTTGTCAAAGGGACATGGATGACCTATGTCTGGTTAAGTTTTTATCTTGAGCTTGACCCACATTATGTGAGGTGAAGTGATGCATCACTAGTTTTCTCTGCAATCCTGTTTTGGGTTAAGGAGTTGTTCCTCAAGCTCAGGCATAGTTGGATATAAAATAAGTTATGTGTAAGTACTGAGAACTGAAAAGGGGCAAATAATCTTTATTTACATGGCTAGGAACCTTGACATTCAAATAGAGGAGCCATCTACTTCCAGAGAGACCCAAAGCCAGGAGGGCAGGATGGAGGCCTTGGAATTGTTGTTGCACACATAGTCCCTCAGGTAGTTTTGTGGGACGGACTTTTTTAGAAGCTTCAGGGAAATTTCATTCAGAAACACCCATTATGTCATCACTCTAGTTGTTTCCATTTCTGTACTTGTAACTAGTCACTGAGGTTTTTCACTGCTGCTTCATCAGAATGATTCCTCTGCACTGAAGTCATTCATCTCTGTTCTTTGACACTGTGATTTCTAGCCTCCCAGATCAGGGGCTGGATTTTTTTCTGAAAGAAAAAATTATCATGGAAGCAAACAAAGTAGAGCATTCCTGTGTGGCATTTATGCCATCTGTATATTGTTGCCGGATATAATCTGTTGTGAGAGGAAATAGCCTTAAAAAAAAAAAAAAAGCCATGTGATTAGTATCAGTGGGCTTTTAGATAAAATCCCACGGGCTATTAATTTTATCTATAATTTCAACAAGGGTTCTAAGTCTTTTACTAGAGCTGTAGATTGCAAAATGAAATGTGTACAGACACGAGACCATTAGGTACTGCAAACTGTCATTTTTCATGTTAACAGACTACTTTGTCAATGTTAAGTTGAAGAAATGTCACATAGAAATTAAACCCCCTAACAAATCTGTCCTTTTTAGGTCTTTTTTCTTTGTTTACATTTACATCTAGCAATCCTCCAAAGAACCCAGCTTCACTTTTAGCCCTCCAAAAACCATTCAAACTTCTGCTTTCATCTGGAGTCTCCAAGCATACAACAGATCTGCCATCTTGCTTGATCTGTGAAGACTTACCATCATTAAGTTTGCAGATGATACCAGGCTAGGTGGGAGTGTTAATGTGTTTGAGACTTTGAAGAGGAACCTGAACAGGTTGGCTCAATGGCCAAGGCCAATGGTCAAAAAGGGTCAAAAAAGCCAAGTGCAATGCTGCAGGCTCAGGGCAGAATGCCTGGACAGATGCCTAGCAGGAAAGAACCTGGGAGTGTTGAACAACAGCTGGCTGAATAGCAGTGGTCCCAGGTGGGAAGGCCAAAAGTAACCTGGAGTGTGTTACCATCAGGACCAGGGAAGCAATCATGCACCTGTAAGCACTGGTGAGGCTGCACCTCAAATACTGTGTTCAGTTTTGGACTCCTCACTACAAGAAGGACATTGAGCATATTCAAGACAAACATAGCTGGGGAAGGGTCTGGAGCACAAGTGTTATGAGGAATGGTTGAAGCAATTGGTGTTGTTTATCCTGAAGGAGTGACCTTATTCCTCTCTACAGATACCTGAAAGGTAGTGTTCTCTTCTCACATGTAAGAAATTATAACCCAAGAGGAAATCACTTCATCTTATGCCATGGGAGATTTAGATTGCATATTAGGATAAAACTCATCCCTAAAGGCATATCGAGAACTGGAGCAAGCTGCATAAGTAACTGGTGAACTCATCATCTCTGGAGGCATTTAAATGACACATAGATGTGATGCTGAGGGACATAGTTTAATGTTAGGTTAATGGTTGGACCTGATGACCTTAAAAGTGTTTTCCAACCAAAACAATTCTATGATTCTATCATTTCACAAATTCCAAGGAAGTGCTACAATACTTGAGAAATGATCTATGAATGAAAAATTATGAGAACGTGAGGATTACTTTGCTCTCAGGAGATACCACTGAACTAAGATCAATCATGTGAATTAAAGGCTTTTGACAAATAAATAATTCATACACAATAAATTAACTAATGAATTTCTAGGACAGGCTCAGCACATTTTCCTGGGTTAGCCATCAGCACATCAGAAGAGCTGTAACAGCCCTGAAATCTTTGCTCCCTATAGTCATGATTCAGATTTGGAAATAGGGGTATGATTTGCATAGCACTTGAACATCAGTGAAGGGATTTTAATTTTAATTTTTAAATTTAACTTTATTTTATTTAATAGCCAAAATAAAGGCTGCAAACATTTTAATCTTCATTCTCCCCACACCCATTGCAAGACACAGGGAGCAAAGCAACTGTTTCTTCATAAACACTCGAACTACTGTGTTGAATAGAGTTGCTATTTACATAAATGGATTGCAGAGCAGTTGCTGAACATATACAGGGATGATTCTCTAATCCCATTTTAATTAGATGGATGTTGCAAGCATACAAAAATCACAAGCCCAGCTCCCTGTGGTGATGACATACTGGCAAGGAATCAATCACCACGGCCCTGGTTGCCATGGAAACTGATAGCTCCTGCACCACCATCTAAGTGGTAAATGATTGGTGGTGTACTCCTAACGCAGGGAGAGCAATGAGTTTTTATATCCTGTCCAGCAGCTGTGCCAGCGAGTTAATTAAAAGCAGAGAACATGAAATAAATCTAAATCTGTGAAGAAATGAAATGTACAGTACAAATTTAATTCCCTTGTTGGACCGAAATTAATATGCAGCACAAACCACAGAGCTGCCTGAATAAGCAGCAGGAATGAATCCCGGGAACTGGTACCTCTGCGGCATCTAAAACCCAAAAGTGGAGAAAGCACCTCCTTATCTTATTACCTAAACAAGCACTTCCTTCAGTGCTTATGTTGACCGATGCAAGCAAATTACATCCCCAAATGTTAAAAGTTTACACAAAAGCAGGAAGGACAAAGCTTAACTAAGATCTAATTAACAAAGTTAACAAGTGCAGTTTATCAGCTGTGAACATGATGTAAGTAAATGTTTGTACTGCTGTTCTTGAACTTGCCAAACAACCTCCATGAAAGTCAATGTGGTTTTATTGATAAGCTGTGAATTTCAAATATCACAGGTATGGTAACAGCCCCTGAAATGTTTTCCTCACAATAACAGTAGTTCTACCTTTTCTTTTTTTTTTTTTTTTCCCCCCTCCCTTTTGGTCGAGCAAGGTGCAGCTGGCCAGGCATGAGCCTCCCACAGCCTTCCCACCACTCCAGCACTGTCATTTAGGAGGCAGATTTCAGCAAGCAGAAGGTGGAGGGAAATCCTAACAATGAGGAAGTTTTATCCCAGCACCAGGTGCAAATGTGTCTTGGCCAGCCATCTTGGAACAAAAATTCAGCAACAGAAATTACTTTAGAGCTGTCTGCATCTGAGTCTTTAAAAGTGCTCTGCCTCTTTTATCAGACCTTTTATCTGTAGAGATTTCCCATGCTAGCCTATTGGGTGAACCTGACTGGGATGTGCCGTGGTCATTTTCCTCGTCTTTTCCAATCCCTCACTCTCCTAATCGTCAGTAAAGATTCTTCCAGCTGATATCTGTTGGACCAAAGCCTGAGGATTTTTGTCAGGCCTCTAAAACTTCATGAGAAAAGACAAAGCCGTTGGACCCATTTCTCAAGATGAAGCTTTGTGTAGGTTGTATCTTACCATGGTACTTTTCACAATCCTGATAATTTATCTGAAAGAAATTTCTACAATCCCCAGGCTTTCTGTCTTTAAATTTTGAATATTAAAATATTGGTCCATTATAATTTTAGTAGATCACAGAATCATAGAATCATAGAATGGTTTGCTTTGGAAGAGACCTTAAAGATCATTTAGTTCCACCCTCCCTTCCACTGACACGGGCATCTCCTGCTTGACCAGATTGCTCCAGGCCTCATTCAATATGGCTCCAAACACTTCCAGGATCACAGGCTCCACAGCTTCTCTGGGCATGTTTTATAGCTGTCCATGGAGGGCAAACATGAGCAATAAACAGTTATGACACCATGAAACTAGATGTCAAAGAAAGTCTTATTTTCATTTTCACAACAGTGCCCTTCCCACTGCCTGTAGTATCTTCTCCAGAAAAATAAGCATAAAATTGCTTAGGTTGGAAGGCACCTTAGAGATCATCTACTCCAACCACCCTGACGTGGCCAGGGACACCTCACCAATAAGCTTCGCTACTCAAAGCCTCATCTAATCTGTCTTTGAACACTCACTCCCCCCACCCAGGGAAGGCATCCACAACCACTCTGGGCAACCTATTCTAGAGTCCCACCACCCTTGTAGTGAAGCTTATCATCTGCAAGACTGCAAGTGTAGTAAATTGTGGAGTATTACAGTTTATTTTGTGTGATATAAATAGTTTGTTGTACAATTTATATCACAAAAATATGCCAATGAAGACTACTCTCAGTTTCTCTTAAATCTTCTTGTCACTGTGCATTTGTAAACCATAGGCACAAGAGGAAATAAAAACCCTCACAATGTTAGCTATATAAGAAATTAATAAAACCTCTCAAAAAATATTCAGTGACTTTTTTTCCCCCTCACATTATCTAAATTGTAAAAGAAAAAAAATGCTTTTAAAAAAACTCACTACTCACTAAAGCTAATTTTTTTTCCCCAGATTAACAAAAGATATAAGAGAGCAAGTTGAAAACATCACAGGCTGTAAAAAGGGGTATTTTATACCAAATTATGGTGGAATGTGGAAGGTTGATTTAACTATGATTATAGTAGAAGTTCCAGGTAATTGTCCTTTGGGGTTTGATCTTATGGTCTTTACGCATGACTCTGATAGAGAAGTCAATAACTTTGGGCAGGAATTTCCAGGTATCTTAGGAAGCACAGTGAGTGAAAGCTGTATTCACTGACATTACACAGTTCAGAACTGACAGAGCAACACATACCGCTTTGTACTTGAAAAATGAATTTATGCCATGGAAAATCAGATTCATTCTTAGTCTAGGAAGCATCCCTCTGGTATGCAAAAAAATGACATGTAAAGAAAAGTTTAATTATAATTAATTAGATATCCACTCTCAGACAATAAAGAGGAAAAACAAGACAGTCATTATGCCACTATAGTTCCAGCTAAATTAACTTCAAATATCCTGGGAAAAGTATAGAGACGCTTCTATGTTGAGTAAGATTGTGTAGGGTCAGAAAGGCCAAGGAGCAGCTGAAGATGAATTTGCCAAGTGATGCAAAGGATAAGAATGGTTTCCAGAGATGTGTCAGACAGAAAAGGAAAGTCAAAGAAAACTTAGCCTCGATGAAGACTGAAAAACTGGTAGCAATGAATGAGGAGAAAGCTGAGGTACTCAACATTTTTGCCTTGGTATCCACTGGTGATCTCTTTTCTCAGTCCTCTCAAGAGGAAAGACCAAAGGATGAAGTCTGGGGAAGCAAAGTCCCCACCACTGTCAGAGAAGATGAGGTTCATGACTGCCTGAGGAACCTGAATATGAACAAGTCTTTTGGACATGGAAAGATGAATCGAAGTCCTGAGAGAATTGGCTGATGTAGTTGCCAGGCCACTCTCCATGATATCTGAAACAGTCCTGGCAGTCAGGCGAAGTCTCTGGCATGTAAAAAGTTTGAAAGTGCACCCACATTTAAAAAGAGTAGAAAGAAGGACCCAACTGACATGTCAGCCTCACCTCTGTGCCTGGTAAGACTATTGAACAGATCCTCAGAAGCTATGCACATGGAGAAGAGGGAGGTGAGACAGCCAGCATGGCTCCACAAAGGGCAGATTCTGCCTGATCAACCTCATGGCCTTCTGTGATGGAGTGACTATATCAGTGGATAAGAGAATAGAAAGCTATGGGTGTCATCTCTCAGGACTTTGATACAGTTCCCCAATGTCCTTCTCTCTCAGCTGCAGAGATACAGATTTGAAGCAGATTCAGTAGACATGGATTTGTTTGGGTGGTTGCATCCCAAGGGTAAGTGGTCAACAGATCAATGTCTGCATTGAGGTAGGTGATGAGTGCTGGTCCCCAGGGGTCTATACTGGGATTGGTGCCACTTTATATTTTCAATAGTGACACAGAGAGCAGAATTGAGGGCAACCTCAGCAAGTTTGCAGTTATCACCAAGCTGAGTGGTATGGTTCACACAGCAGAATTATGAGATGCCATCCAGAGGGACCTGGACAAGCTTGAGAAGTGGATCTGTATGAACACTGTGAATTCAACAAGGTCAAGAGTAAGTTCCTACTGCTGGGTTGGGGCAACCCAGCTCTGATAACAATATAGGCTGGGATAAGAGGGATCGAGAGGAACCCTGTGAAAAAAGACTTGGAGATGCTGGTGGATGAGAAGCTGGACATGATCCAGCATTTGCCCCCACAGCTCAGAAGAAGAATGGTATCCTGTACTGCATCAGGAGAAATTGTGGCAGCATGACAAAGGACATGATTCTACCCCTCTATTCTGCTCTGGAGAGATTCCACCTGGAATATCACATCCAGCTCTAGAGTCCTCAGCACAAGAAAGATATGATATAACACAGAAATATTTCACAAGAGTGATGAAACACTGGAAAATTTTGTCCAGAGGCTGTAGATGCCTCATTCCCATAAACATCAAGGGCCATTGGATAGGACTTTGCACAACCTGATCTGGTTGAAGATTCCCTTGCTCACTTCAGGTGGGTTAGACTAGATGACCTCTAAAGGTTCTTTCCAACCCAAACCGTTCTACAATTCTGTAGTCAAATAGATAGTTGCACCTGTGGTTTGTCTCTGCAATTGCAGAGACATTATGCAGTACATGCCAGTGATCAGCCTTTAGTAATATGTACATGTATTGGGTTGAGGCTAGCTGCCCCCACCCTGAGCCCAAA
>VWZI01021235.1:742-12151 GCA_013396835.1 Psilopogon haemacephalus | reverse complement strand
CAGCAGGCAGGGACAGGCTCTTGGTCCTTCCTGCTCCAACCCCCTACCTGTAGCCTTGTGCCAGGGCTGGGAGCTGTATGCCACAGCCCCTGCTGCTCCCCCTCCCCCATCACCGCCACTCCTCCTGCCTTCTGGAATGAGTTTATTACAGGAACTCCACACAAAAATCACTTCTGGGGCCAGCACAGACCTGTGGAGCACAGCTCCAGTCCCTGGTGCCCCCAAGAGCCCTGAAGCAGGCAGCTGGGCCAGCACAGCCCAGGCCCTGTCAGGTCTCCTGCCTTCCCTCCTCTGCTGCAGGAGTGGTCCTCAGCTTCTGTGAGGGGGTCCAGCAGATGGCCAAGGGGCCCAGGGATGGCAGAGCAGGAGTGAGGCCCTTTCATGCCGTGGTTCAGAGGTGTGTGAGGCTCATGTTTTCTCTGTTCCCTGCTGCTACTCTGATGTCTGAGAATTTTGTGTGATCTGACATAGTAAATCATCCTTGTCACAACTGCTCAGCTCCTTCACGAGTCCTTTTTCTCCTTGGCCCCACACACAGGGGAAGGACCAGGGGAGGTGAGGCAGAGCCCATCTGTGGTGAGCCAAGTGCCAGGGCTCAGTGCCAGCTGAGCCAAAACCAGGGCAGTCCACACAGCTCCCATCGTGGGGCTCAAGCTCAAGTTGAGGTAATGAGAGAACTCAGTTTTGCTGCAGTCAATTTGCTCCCCTTGGTATTTGCTTTAGTTTGTTCCCCTGCATGGGAAGACATTTCCTGCTTTGTCTTTTCTGGTTACACCACATCAGATCTGATGCGTTTGTGCTGTGTGTGGTGTCTCCAGTGGGGCTGTTTGTAACCTCAGGCTGGAGTCTGTGGTGTCACTGGGCACTGCCTTGTCTGGCACATTGTGATTGGATTATTCCACTGGTCACTCAGTGGAGCTGATTTTCATGTGCTGTGCTGTATTTTATCGGTGATCCCACCCAGCTGATGGATGGAACGGAGGAGAGCTCTTGTTCAAGTTTGTGCTGGTTTGAGCTAATTGGAGAATTTGAGCGAGAAATTAGGCTATTGGCTGAGAGAGGTAAACACAGTATGACACTTCAGCCCAGAGTCTTACTGAGAAAAAAAATAAAATTGTTTTTAAGTATTGTACCCAAAACATCAGATATGAGACAGTTTCTGACCGCTCTGGCTGTGGCTGCTGTTTGCATGGTCTCCTTTGTCTCTCTGCCTTGGTAGCTAATTGTCAGTAATTCTACTAACTACTTTCCTGCTACTAACCCCACTGGCTGATCTACCACAGCTTATCTGCAGCATCAGCAGGTGGTGAGATAAGATTGGAGAAGGAGGGAATGGTGGTAGGGGTGGTTGGTTACCCCTCTTGGGGATTTTGGTATCTGGGAGGGCTGTGGTGTTTCTGTATTACCTTTTCACTGTATATAGCTGTAAACATCTGTTATACCTTGTAAATATCTGCTTGTATATTGCGCATTGCTGTAAATATAAAGCTTCATTTATCAACTTCCAGTGTGCTGAGTCCTAGCCAGGATTTATATCAAAAGGTGGGAGGCAGGGAACTGCTTAAACCACCACAATGTTCTTCGGGGCATCAACATGTCCTGGTACGGGTGTGACAAACACCCTAGAATTGGTCCAATCCCTGGGGTCTCTCCTCCCCCTCCTGTTCAAGGTCCAGTAGGGGTTGAGGGGTGGGGGCACACCACGTGGCCCTGGGACCCAGGGGGACCCTGGACTGCATGTATGTGTGGAGTTTTTTGAACCAATCGGTCAGCTAGAGAATGCTGAATACCTATTGGACAGTTTCATGCGCCCCCATAGGGTATTTAGGCGGGGGGCAGCAGCCGTTAGGGGTTCTTCCTCGCTCTTCCTCACTCTTCGTCGCTCTTCGTCACTCTTCCTTCCTTCTTTGTCATCTCCCCGTCGTGGCTGTGAAGAGCCCAGCCACGTGCAAGACAGCAGGCAGCAAAGAATAGCAGCTTTCCAGAGAAGCGGCAAGATTAATCCCCTTCTCTCCCTATCTGGGNCCTATTGGACAGTTTCATGCGCCCCCATAGGGTATTTAGGCGGGGGGCAGCAGCCGTTAGGGGTTCTTCCTCGCTCTTCCTCACTCTTCGTCGCTCTTCGTCACTCTTCCTTCCTTCTTTGTCATCTCCCCGTCGTGGCTGTGAAGAGCCCAGCCACGTGCAAGACAGCAGGCAGCAAAGAATAGCAGCTTTCCAGAGAAGCGGCAAGATTAATCCCCTTCTCTCCCTATCTGGGCTAAGTCGGGTTTTTTCCTTCTTCCCCTCAGGTTCGGGAAGGAGCGTTGTTTCCCCCTCGCGCTTCGCGGGCATTTATAGGTGCAGCTGGGGTCTGTTCTGTTTGTATGTTCTCTGTTCCCTAAATTCTGACCGTTAACTGTTTTACCTGGCATTTTGAGCAACTCGTGCATTTGTTTTCTGCCAACCTTGAAACCCAAAGAAGCTCGGGGGCACCAGGACCCCCCCTCCATGGGATATCGCACCTAATTAAATGATATCTCGTGACACAACACCAGCCTGCTCCTCTTGTCAAGTCTCCTAAATGTGTGCCTGGTCTTGCCCACAGTCATACAAATCTTTCCCAAGAATGCCACCTGGTTAGCTGCTCATGAAAAGTGACAGGGTCTTGTAATGACAGGATAAAGGGGAATGGGTTCAAACTGGCAGAGGGGAGATTTAAATGGGATGTTAGGAGGAAGTTCTTCACAGTGAGGGTGGCGAGGCACTGGAACAGGTTGCCCAGGGAGGCTGTGGCTGCTCCCTCCCTGGATGTGTTCAAGGCCAGGCTGGATGAGGTCTTGAGTGACCTGATCTAGTGGGAGGTGTCCCTGCCTATGGCACAGGGGGTTTGGAACTGGATGATCTTTAAGGTCTCTTCCAATGTAAACCATTCTATGATTCTATGATTCTAAGAGGGGAAAGGTGGTAGGGGTGGTTAGAAACCCCTCTTAGGGATTTTGATCTCTGGGAGGGGTGTGGTGTTTTTGTATTACCTTTTCACTGTATATACCTGTAAATATCTGTTATACATTGTAAATATCTGCTTGGATATTGTGCACTGCTGTAAATATAAAGCTTCATTTATCAACTTCCATCATTCTGAGTTCTAGTAGGGGTTATATCAAAGGGGGGGAGAGGGGAGGGGCAGGTAACTGCCACCACACTGTCCCCCCAAGCACTCATCTCCTGAAGGAGCTGTGTTAGGCTTCTTAGTTTGGTTCTTTCTGTGGGCCAGAAGTGTGTGGCTTGGCTGTTGCAGGGAACTCCATGCCAAAGCTCTGCATCCAATACTCCTCCTCCAGCAGAACTGTCAAAGCTCTGTGTGTGCTGCTGGTTTCTTTATACAGTGTCTGCCAGTTTGGCTCCTCTTGTTCCCTTCAGTGAAAAGTGGCTACAAGAGAATCAGCCTTGAAACTCTACGTGCTTTCAAACCCTTTATTAAAACCCCACAAGTGATGAGAAACATGGCTGTGAAAGTTTGCTCAGGAGCTTGTAGCTCGCTGAAGGGCATGCGTCACATATACTGGTTAACAGCCCTCCTGACCATGCTTCCCTTGAGCGAGTGTTATGGTGGGCATAAACAGGCCTGAACGTGTCCTGCCTTGCCCACACATCTTCCCCTGCTCCCTCTCCTTCTGTGCTGGGGGAAGCAAGTGGAGGAAAGGCAAAACCAAAGCCCTGGTTTCACCTGATCTGGTCAAGCTTGGCAGCAACAATATACCAAATACTAAACATAAAACCAGAAAGAGATTCTTAGTTCTATTGTTGCTACAATATACCAAACATTGAACTGAAAACTAGAAGGATATTCTTAGGTCTATTGTTTCTACAATATACCAAACATTAAATTTAAAACTTGAAAGATATTCTTAGTTCTACTCTTGCTAGTTACATCTCTGAAGTTCTCCAGGTTCCCTGTTTAGCTCCCTCTGTACCAAGCATGGTGTCTCTCTTTCAGAGATGAAGTACTCTGGAAGCTGTTACTGGGTTTGTTTTCCTCCGCCAAAATGCTCCTTGATCTGCAGACTGATAGAAGAGCATTAATAGGAGAAAGCTATGCAAGACTTTCTCTGCCAGCCTGCAACTCCTGTGCTGTGTTCTGTGTCTTTCAGTGAAAGAAGCTGGAAGAAACTTCACCTATACTATTGTGGTGCTTTCTTTCCAGCCAGTTGGCCCCCAGGCTGTGCTGGTTCCTGTCCTTGTTGCCTCCCCAGGGAGAGGACTTGAGCAAGTTCCTCCTGGCATATTTCTCCAGTCCACCCATGTCCCCGTAACAGAAAACCCTAGAGTCACAGAATGCCCTGTCTTGGGAGGGATCTCCAGAGGTCATCTAGCCCAACCAGCATCCAGTAAGCAGGGCATCCCAAGATAGATTATGTTGCTCAGAGCCCCATCAAGCCTGCCCTTGAACACCACCTCCCTGGGCAAACTCTTCCAGTGCTCCATCATCTTCTTAGTAAAGAAATTCTTCCTAATGTCCACTTTAAATCTATCCCTTGCTCTAGTCACAAACCATTGCCCCTTGCCCTGTTGCCCTAGCCTTAGTGAGTTGTCTCTCCCCAGCTTTTTGTAGGTGCCTTTCAGGTACTGGAAGGCCACTACAAAGTGTCCCTGGAGCCTTCTCTTCTCCAGACTGAACAAGTCCAACTCTCTTAGCTTTTCTTGGCAGAGGTGGCCCTCCTCTAGACCCTCTCCATCAGGTCTCAATCCTACTGTTCACATCAGTGATGAAAATGCTAAATTGATTTCTTACCATTTCTACACAGGGGTGCCACAGGATGTTCCCAGTTGCAGGTGGAACATCCCAGAGGCTTGGAGGTGCCAGTTAGAATTGGCATCAGCTGCAGAAGTTCCTCAAGTGGTCGGTGAAGCAGGAAAAGGCTGCCTTTATGCACCGGCAAAGCTTGCATGGCTGCTTGGGGCCCCTCCTCTCCCTGAGCCAAGCTGGGCTTTCTGAGTCCTCCTGCAGCAGCCTCAGGCGAGTAAACAGCTGCTGCTGCCTGTACAGCAGGAGGGGACTGCTGGGGAGATTCTCAGCCTGGGCCTTGATCTCAGCCTCTTGCCACTTGGCCAGGCTCACACGCAGCTCCCCTTGGGTCTGTTCAGACAGCATCTTTATCTTCTGGATGGCTTTGTTGATCTCCAGGAGACAGTCCAGTGTCTGTGGACGGCCATCTGAGTTGCCTGCTGGATTCTCATTGGAGGGTTGCCTTTGGTACTTTGCCAACAGAGCAGGCCAGGGGAGCATGTGGGGGTCAACGTCTGAGCTGTTGGATGAACGCAGCGATGCAGAGCTGCTGTCGACCAAGGAGTCGCAGGAGGAGTGCAAGGAGGCCAGGGGGTGGTTGCGGGGCACCAGGCTCTTCCTCCTTATTGCCAAGGTGCTTAAGCTGCAGCAGAGGAAGAGAAGCATGTTACACCCGGGCAACTTGGGAGGAGCTGCGGGCAGCAGTTCCCCTCAGCTTGTGAGCAGGGGCAGGGCATGGACTAGAGGGTCTGGGGAAGGGCCTGGGGTCTGTCCCCATTGCTCACGTCCTCCATGACCCACGCTTGGCTTTTCTCTGGGATTCTTCCACAGGTGCAGGAGCTGCCGAGGGAGGAGGGGGATGAGGAGGAGGAGGAGTGGGCAACTGAAGTCCTCAGCATGGCCCTGAGGCAGTGCTGCTCTTGGCTGTTGGCCATGGATAGGAAAGTTTGCCCTGGGCATACTCTCAGCACTCTGCCTCTTCAAGTCTTCTTTTCTGGTCCTCTTCTGCATCCTTGTGGTCTTCTTCCTCCTCTGCCAGTTCTGCAGGATCCCAAAGAGCAGAGTGAGGTGGGAGCAGCTCCCAGCACCAAGCCACAGTCCCCCCACCCCCCCCCCCTCCCCGCCCCACCCCATCGGTCAGCAGTCACCTACCTGTATGCTCATCCCAACACACAGCAAGAAAAGCTGCATAGCCACTACCATCAGAACCAGTTCCATTGTCCTGTTTCCGGTGGCACTGCCCACAGCCAGTGACCAGGAGCATAGGCCACAAGGCGAGTTCCCCGTTCCCTCTGGGTCCTAGTGACAGGATCCCAAGTGTACCGGGAGCTGGCAGGGGCTAAGGCTGCAGACCGTGAAGGACTGCGCTGCCAGTGCCCACTGCCTGCTGGCGCCCAGGCTGCGCCCCCTTTTAAAGCCTCCGTGGCAGAGACCCCTCACTGTGACGCCACAGTGCGAAGCGGAGTCTCCATGGGGATGACACGGGGCAGTTTCCATGGTGATGTCATGGGGCAGTTTCCATGGTGATGCCATGGACCAGTTTCCATGGTGATGTCATGGGGCAGTCTCCATGTTGATGCCATGGGGCAGTCTCCATGGTGGTGTCATGGGGCAGGCAGTTTGCAGGGTGACGCCTGCACAGGAGAGAGGCGAGGGGCTCAGGAGGCCCTGGGGAGTCCTCTCTAAAGCAGGGGTGGCAGCTGCTGGTGCCTGCATCCTGCAGGCTTGGGCTGCCCAGGGGTGCTTCAGAGGGGAGGGGCAGGATGCGCAAGGCAGGGGTTTGGCCTGCCCCACAGAGTCTGTGGGGGGCACCTGTCTGCCGGGCTAGCAGATGGGGACTGTGTCTTGGCCATGGTGCCACAAAGTGGCTCTGCCTCTGCTGTGCTCTGGTGGGCAGCGCCATGCCCAGCGAGGCCTTCTCTGGCTTTGCAGCCGGCTGGCCCCTGGCAGGTGGCCCTGGGGCAGCTCCAGGCCAGCGCCAGGAGCCAAGGGGTGGTTGGAGCCCAGCGGCTGTCAAGGGGCGGTTGGGGCCCAGCGGCTGTCAGGGGCGGTTGGAGCCCAGCACCTGTCAGGGGTAGTTGGAGCCCAGCGGCTGCCAAAGGGTGGTTAGAGCCCAGTGGCTGTCAAGGGGCGGTTGGAGCCCAGCAGCTGTCAGGGGTGGTTGGAGCCCAGCGGCTGTCAGGGGCGGTTGGAGCCCAGCGCCTGTCAGGGGTGGTTGGAGCCCAGCGGCTGCCAAGGGGCGGTTGGAGCTCAGCGGCTGTCAGGGGCGGTTGGAGCCCAGCGGCTGTCAAGGGGTGGTTGGAGCCCCGCGGCTGTCAGGGGTGGTTGGAGTCCAGCGGCTGCCAAGGGGCAGTTGGAGCCCAGCGCCTGTCAGGGGTGGTTGGAGCCCAGCGGCTGCCAAGGGGCGGTTGGAGCTCAGCGGCTGTCAGGGGCGGTTGGAGCCCAGCGGCTGTCAAGGGGTGGTTGGAGCCCCGCGGCTGTCAGGGGTGGTTGGAGTCCAGCGGCTGCCAAGGGGCAGTTGGAGCCCAGCGCCTGTCAGGGGTGGTTGGAGCCCAGCGGCTGCCAAGGGGCGGTTGGAGCTCAGCGGCTGTCAGGGGCGGTTGGAGCCCAGCGGCTGTCAAGGGGTGGTTGGAGCCCCGCGGCTGTCAGGGGTGGTTGGAGTCCAGCGGCTGCCAAGGGGCAGTTGGAGCCCAGCGCCTGTCAGGGGTGGTTGGAGCCCAGCGGCTGCCAAGGGGCGGTTGGAGCTCAGCGGCTGTCAGGGGCGGTTGGAGCCCAGCGGCTGTCAAGGGGTGGTTGGAGCCCCGCGGCTGTCAGGGGTGGTTGGAGTCCAGCGGCTGCCAAGGGGCAGTTGGAGCCCAGCGCCTGTCAGGGGTGGTTGGAGCCCAGCGGCTGCCAAGGGGCGGTTGGAGCTCAGCGGCTGTCAGGGGCGGTTGGAGCCCAGCGGCTGTCAAGGGGTGGTTGGAGCCCCGCGGCTGTCAGGGGTGGTTGGAGTCCAGCGGCTGCCAAGGGGCAGTTGGAGCCCAGCGCCTGTCAGGGGTGGTTGGAGCCCAGCGGCTGCCAAGGGGCGGTTGGAGCTCAGCGGCTGTCAGGGGCGGTTGGAGCCCAGCGGCTGTCAAGGGGTGGTTGGAGCCCCGCGGCTGTCAGGGGTGGTTGGAGTCCAGCGGCTGCCAAGGGGCAGTTGGAGCCCAGCGCCTGTCAGGGGTGGTTGGAGCCCAGCGGCTGCCAAGGGGCGGTTGGAGCTCAGCGGCTGTCAGGGGCGGTTGGAGCCCAGCGGCTGTCAAGGGGTGGTTGGAGCCCCGCGGCTGTCAGGGGTGGTTGGAGTCCAGCGGCTGCCAAGGGGCAGTTGGAGCCCAGCGCCTGTCAGGGGTGGTTGGAGCCCAGCGGCTGCCAAGGGGCGGTTGGAGCTCAGCGGCTGTCAGGGGCGGTTGGAGCCCAGCGGCTGTCAAGGGGTGGTTGGAGCCCCGCGGCTGTCAGGGGTGGTTGGAGTCCAGCGGCTGCCAAGGGGCAGTTGGAGCCCAGCGCCTGTCAGGGGTGGTTGGAGCCCAGCGGCTGCCAAGGGGCGGTTGGAGCTCAGCGGCTGTCAGGGGCGGTTGGAGCCCAGCGGCTGTCAAGGGGTGGTTGGAGCCCCGCGGCTGTCAGGGGTGGTTGGAGTCCAGCGGCTGCCAAGGGGCAGTTGGAGCCCAGCGCCTGTCAGGGGTGGTTGGAGCCCAGCGGCTGCCAAGGGGCGGTTGGAGCTCAGCGGCTGTCAGGGGCGGTTGGAGCCCAGCGGCTGTCAGGGGTGGTTGGAGCCCAGCGGCTGTCAAGGTGTGGTTGGAGCTCAAGGGCTGTCAAGGCTGCAGCCGCTGCTGGGGTTGGGCAGCTCTTGGCTGTCTCCCCAGGCACTGCCCAGAGGCGGCTGAGGGTAGCTCGGTGATGGCCTCTGCCCGCTGCAGGCCGCAGAGGGACACAATCCTTGGGGCTGGCAGTGCAGATGTCGTTTGGCCTGCCGAGGCTGGGGAAAAGGAGGCTGAGGGCAGAGCTTCTGACCCTCTGCAGCTCCCGGAAAGGAGCTCGCTGGGATTCGATCTCTTCTGCCAAGGCGCACAAGGCAGGGGCAGACAAGGCTACAAATTGCCCCAGGGAGGGTTTGGATTGGGTATGAGGAAGGAGTTCTCCACAGGTCCAGTCCTGACCCAGGCTGCTGAGCAGAACGGTGCAGTCCCCCATCCTTGGAGGAATTTCAGAGGCATGAAGATGCTGAGGGACACGGGCTGCAGTGCTGTGAGAATCATAGAATGGGTTAGGTTGGAAGAGACCTGAAAGCTCAGTCAGTTCCAACCCCCCTGTGCCATAGGCAGGGACACCTCCTGCTGGAACAGGTCGCTCAAGACCTCATCCAGCCTGGCCCTGAACACCTCCAGGGAGGGAGCAGCCACAACCTCCCTGGGCAACCTGTTCCAGTGTCTTGTCACCCTCACTGTGAAGAACTTTCTCCTGACATCCGGTTTAAATCTCCCCTCTGCCAGTTTGAACCCATTCCCCCTCGTCCTGTCATTACAGCATCACCCAGGGCAGGGCACACAGGAACACAGCCAGGTGGGCCTGGAAAGTCTCCAGAGAAGGAGACTCCACAGCCTCTCTGGCCAGCCTGCTCCAGGCCTCCAGCACCCTCACACCAAACAAGTTTCTCCTCAAGTTGAGGTGGAACCTCCTTCCTGGGCTCCAACCTGTTGTTGCTTGTCCTCTCGCTGGGCACCACCACACAGAGCCTGGCACCTTCATGCTAACCCCCAGCCCTCAGCTATTAATAGACACTGATCAGATCCCTCTCAGCCTTCTCCTCTGCAGACTCACCAGCCCCAGGGCTCTCAGCCTTTCTTCACACCAGAGCTGTTCCTGTCCCTCCCTCACCTGTGCAGCCACCACTGGACTCTCCCCAGCAGGTTCCTGTCTCTCTTGACCTGAGGAGCCCCAAGCTGGCCACAGGTGCAGGGCACCAGGAGGTTATGCTGGCATGGGATGGGGAGAGCCCTGGGGCTGCTTAGTCTGCAGAGGAGAAGGCTGAGAGAGGACCTGAGCAATGTCTATCAAGAGCTGAGGCCTGAGGGTCAGCAAGGAAGGCACAGGGACAGCCTCTGCTCACTTGTGCCCTGCCATAGGACAAGGGGCAAGGGATGGAAACTGCAGCACAGGAAGTTGCAGCTCAACATGAGGAAGAACTTCTTGCGTGTAAGGGTCCCAGAGCCCTGGAACAGGCTGCCCAGAGAGGTTGAAGAGTCTCCTTCCCTGGAGCCTTTCCAGCCCTGTCTGGATGTGTTCCTGTGTGCCCTGTGCTGGGTTCTCTGCTCCTGCTCTGGCAGGGGAGTTGGACTGGAAGCTCTCCAGAGGTCCCTTCCAGCCCCTACCATCCTGGGATCTGTGATCCAGGTGCAGTAGATGATGTGCTCAGCACACACACATCATAAAGGTAACTGTAAAGCTCCTGCCACATGCTGCAAACCTTTTCTGCACCTTTTTTGTTTTGGTCAAGAAGTGCAGAATTGATCAAATTTAGCCTAAGGATAGACATATTGATGAGATTTTTACACCTGAAAATATCTTGTGATATTGGGAGATAAACTTCTGTCAGTGTAGCAGCCAAGTTGATTAACTTAGATCTGTTAAGAGAATCAGATCCTGGGAAGCTTCTGCTGAGACCCATTAGAGCTCCAGCCTGGTGCTGAAGGCCAGGCTGGATGAGGCCTTGAGCAGCCTGGTTTAGTGTCCCTCCAACCTGCTCTGCTTTGGAACCATTCTGTGGATCTATGAATTGCTTAAGTATTGCACCTAATTTTCAAACCTATTTTATATTTCCTATGAGATTGGTGACTTCTGCACCATACTGCACAGCAGAATTGCTTCTCAGCTAAGCTCAGCTTTGGCTTTGGCCAGGTGATGCAATGAGACCCCAGTTGTGCTCTGAGGCAGGTGAGGCTCTGTGAGCAAGGACAGCTGGAGGCAGCTTCTCTGGCACCAACCTTGCTACCAACTGCCTCGTGGTGACGGTGCCAAGATCCCTTCTGTGGGCAGAGGCCAATGGGAAGAGACTGAACAAGGCTAAGTGCAGGTTCTACACTTTGGCCACAACAGCCCCAGACAGTGGCACAGCCTGGGGACAGAGTGGGTGAGAGCAGGCAGGCAGAGAGGAGCTGGGGGTGCTGGGGGGCAGCTGAAGAGGAGGCAACAGTGTGCCCAGGTGGGCAATTTGGGCAAGGGCATGGTGGGCTGGCTGAGGAGCAGTGTGGGCAGCAGGAGCAGGGCAGTGCTTGTGCCCCTGTGCTCAGCACTGCTCAGCACACACCTTGAGTGCTGTGTCCAGCTCTGGTTGCCTCCATGGCAGAGAGATCAAGGTTGAGGTGCTGGAAGGTGCTGAGAGAAGGGCAGCAAGGCTGGGGGAGGGGCCTGGAGCACAGCCCCAAGAGGAGAGGCTGAGGGAGCTGGGGGTGTGCAGCCTGCAGAAGAGGAGGCTGAGGGCAGAGCTGATTGCTCTCTGCAGCTGCCTGCAGGGAGGTTGTGGCCAGCTGGGCTTGGGCTCTGCTGCCAGGCAGGCAGGGCCAGAAGGAGGGGACAGAGGCTGAAGCTGTGGCAGGGCAGGCTGAGGCTGGATGTGAGGAGGAAGTTGT
>VWZI01021230.1:26792-48937 GCA_013396835.1 Psilopogon haemacephalus | reverse complement strand
TGGTCACTGCATCCTAGGGTACCCTTCATCTTTACTTCACTCACTCACTCATCTTTGACAAGAGTAGCACAGAGGCCACCAGTGATGGAATGGGCTCAGTCCTGTCCATCCCTGTTACACTCATGGCCAGACCAGGCACCACAAGGCAGATCACCTCTTTGCAGTATCATTTGCTGACCCCACATAGAATCACAGAAACATCCAGGTTGGAAAAGACTCTCAGGATGACCAAAGTCCTACCTGTAATCCTACTCTACATGATTCACTTTAAACCGTATCTCTAAGCAAGACATCCAAATGACCCTCAAACACATCGAGGGTTGATGACTCAACCACCTCCCCGGGCAGCTCATTCCAGTGCATGACCACTCTCTCAGTGAAAAACTTTGTCCTAATGTCTAATCTAAATTTACCCAGTCTCAGCTTAAGGCCATTACTCCTTGTTCTGTCTCAAATTACCTGTGAAAAGAGACCAGCACCATCCTTTCCACAACATACCTTTAGGTACAACCTCATCCCTTCATAAGGGACAAATTTCATGAGTCCTTGATATCACTTTCATAAGCTCTGGTTATGCTCCGAAATGTGCGAGTCTTAAGTCTATTTGAAGAAAATGAGGTAAAATAACTAAAACAATGTGTAGAGGAATTCACATTTGTAACAAGCCTTACAAAACTGAAGGTCTGAGTACAAAAGAAGTGAGCAGAGAAAACATAGACAGCAGAAAAGTGCTGGGAAACTGGTTGGACAGAAGACTGTGTGGGAGTTTCCTGTATGATTATGGTAATTAACAGGGGCCAGAATTCACTGCCAGATCTTATCTTATGCAGACATCCCCCTGCATACACCATACCTCCATCAGGCAGAGATCAGATTACTTTCTAGTAAACCACAAACTAAATTAGAAGCAGCAGATATCTTTGTAATGGAATATCAATGTAATGTGCAGCTCAATTTTCTCTGCAGCCTTCCCTTCCTCTTCCCCCACCCAAAGCAACCTTTTTCTTTCCTGTGTTGTTTTTGGGGTTTTTTTTTGTTCATTTGTTTTGGGTTTGTTTGGTTTTGTGTGTGTGGTGGGGGTTTTTTTTGTTGGTTTGTTTGTGGTTTTGTGTGCGTGTGTTTTTGTTTATTTGTTTTTGCTTTTGACAAGAGGAGGGAATTGGGTTGCAGTTTCTGTCTTAAATTACCCAAGAAACAAAGGTTATATAAGAGGACCTTCACTATACAAGTATTTTCTAGCCTGGATGATTTCAGAGTGTGGGAGTGTCATGTGAATTATTTTATGTTATCTTAAAGCAGTGACATGCACATGTTAATCGGAGGAGGTAAGATGCTGGCTAGTCCTTCTTTTGGCAACAAGATGGCAAGAGAGAGTGAAAACATTGAGTGTCAAACAAGAAAAAGTGTCAGTCCCAACAACACAGGAGCAGCTTAGTCGTTCCATTTTTATGGGTTTTTTTGGTTGAAACTTTTAAATACACTTTTGGGTGCATGTGAAATCTTTAAAGGCATTCATGTGTATTCATGCATTTACACAAATCTGTAGCTCAAATGTTTTAGTGTGCTTGTGATGAGCAACTCTATAATGTCTTAGAGAAGACTTTTAGAACCATATAATCCTTTGCTGCTTCCTCTTCAGCAAGTCTATTATGAACAACCACATGTCCATTGAAGCACTGCTGTATGGCATTTAAAGTCTAAGTTCAATCATTAAAGCGTGAAATAGAAATTATAAACCTACTTGTTGTGCAATTCTCAACATAGCTCTTTTAATGGAGTTGCTACAGACATTTATAATTACTAGGTCATACAACTACAATCTGTTTTATTCATTTAGCAGAGATAAGTGGGGGGGAAAAAAGCTAAAAAGAGAAATTTCCTTTGTTAAATCTCTAGATTTACGTCTCTTTTCAGCTCAGCCATATCTCTCTTTCAATAGGTATTTAAAGAACTGTAGAAAACATCAAATTATTACAAAAGTTTGTAATCCTCACAGGTCACAATCCAAAGGCAGCTTTGGGAGGTAATCATTGTTTCCAGACCAACTCTGTAAACCTATTCCTGAAATTCAGGCAGAAACAAAATTGAGCATTTTGATTTCTTTACAACAGAAACAATTGTTTGTATTGAACTTTTCAGAGCAGTTGTGCATTAAGCTATTCACACCTGCAACTCAAGGAATAAGTTTATTATTTCAACTTTGTTCAACAAATTAAATACTCTCAGGCTTAGTGCATCTGGAATTATTCTCAGTGTGGAAATCAAATATAACAATTAAATTAGTAACTTTTTCTAGGAATTTGCCAGCTTGCAAGAGGAAACGGACGATTTTTCTTATCATGGGCTTGATGATCTAATTCCATTTCGATATTATGGTTTTACAGAGACAAGCATTATTATAGTTTTAGTAGGTTTTTATGTAATTCTTCAATTATGTCTAATGTTTTATAACTCCAAGGTGTTTGAAATATGATGTCAACAGAAGATTGCCTTTGTGAGTCTGTAGCAAAAGAGAACTTTCTCCGCAGTGTTCAGATAGGAATCTGCATTTTGACAACAGATAAACATTATTTACCTATGGCCTGAGCTCCCAGCCATGTCTTTTGTTTATTGTAATTCACTAGACCGTTCATAAGGCAGTTCAAAATCATGGAAGACCTGCTGGATTATGATGGACACCTAGGAGAAATTAAAAGAGTGGCATACAGAGAAATATGGTTTCTTTTTGCTAGTGTCCACTTAAAAATCTGCCAGATTACTAAAAGGATAAGCAGACACCATGAATTCTGCAGAAAGGCCTTCAGGATTACCCTGAGCTTTTATTGTAAATTTTCCTCAACTCTAAATGATTTTATGCTGCATATGTCTTTTTCCTAAGAATTCAGGCATAGCTGAAAAAAAGAAAAATAAAAAAAACAAACAAACACCAAAACAAGAAACTCACCTGAGGGAAAAAGAGAGTGAAAAAATAAACTAAAAGAAAATGCCTTTTTTTGTTGTTTTGGGATTTTTTTGTTTTTTTTGTCTGCTCTTGTGACTATAGGAATTACTTTACTTACCAGAGTAAGCTCTACTTCATTTTGCAGAAAAGTCCTGCTTATTCTAATTCACTGAAATATAATAAGCAGTTCTATTCCCAGGAAGACTGGGGGAAAAAAAAAAAAAAAAAAGTATTCTTTAAAGAGAAATTGAACTACTGCTCTGCTGGATTGAACCTGAAGTTTAGGAGAAAAGGTCAAAGGGGCATGGTTCTGAGAACTAACAGATCTCCCAGGAGTTACTCTGCATATTCTGCAAGAGGAGCTGTCTGACAGCAAGTCACTGATACTTCCCTTCTTGAAATTTCCCCGGGATCGTCTGACAGGACTGCACTGGGTGTATCATTACATTTCTCAATCCAGGAAAATCCTGCTAGATTATGAGATCTTTATTATGGCAATCAAAAGTCCAGGATTCCCAAGTGAAAAGGAAGTCATGGTTTGCTTGACCATTTTTGCTCCTGTTGAAAGTATTTACCATATGTTTAGTTTATTTAGAAGCCAGATCTCTAGTTGATTTTATTGGACAGAAAAGTTTGGCAGAATTTTTTATATGAAGATATTGAACATAACATATTGTGTAAATCTGCCTTCTACAGATTTCAATCTTGTACTTATTTCAATCTTGTAATTATGTTTTATTTCACATGTTCTTTATATATATATATATATATATATATAAAATTTGGATGTCATCAAGCTTAAATATAAAATATAACTCAGAATACTTTACTATTTATAATAACATTGACCCATACTTAAAACATGTAGGAAATATAAAGTTACATTGATTCTTTGGCTTTGATAGCCAAGGCAACTCAATTTTCTCGATTTTTCTTTTGTTCACTTTAGAAAAAAAAATCTGTTAACACATGTCCCATCAAGGTGTTATCTACGGCCAAATATTTTCTATAATAGCAAGGTCCACTGTATTAAAAGCCACTATCAATGACAGTTTGATTACTTTGGAAATGAAAACACCAGGCACCAGTACAGACTATGGATCATCCTGCTAGAAACCGGCTCCATGGAGAAAGACCTTCAAGTCCTGGTGGCCAGCAAGCTATCTATAGGACAGCAATGTGCCCTTGCTGGGGTGCATCAAGGAAAGAGTGGCTAGCAGGTCTAGTGAGGTTCTCTTTCCCCTCTCTCTAT
The DNA here is from genome assembly GCA_013396835.1 of Psilopogon haemacephalus. Lineage (NCBI taxonomy): Eukaryota > Metazoa > Chordata > Aves > Piciformes > Megalaimidae > Psilopogon > Psilopogon haemacephalus. Next base: position 44,744 of record VWZI01021230.1, on the reverse strand, counting down.
GCTGCCCTGCTGAGGCCACAGCTGGAATATTACATGCAGTTTGGGCTTCCAACTCAAGACAGTGAAGGATCTGCTGGAGAGAGTCCAGTGGAGAGCTACAAGGATGATTTGGGGACTTGAAATCTCTGCTGTGAAGACAGGCTGAAAGAACTGAGGCTGCCTAGTTTTGAGACGCAAAGGCTAAGAAGGGACCTATAAGTATCTTAGTGGGTGTCAAGATGAATTTGATGGTGCCCAGTGATAGGACAAGGAACAACAGGTACAAACTCAAACACAGGAGGATACGCTTCAACATAATGATAAACTTTTTTATGGTGAGGGTGATGGAGCACTGAAACAGACTGCCCAGAGGGGTTGTGGAGTTTCCTTCAGAGACTTTCAGAAACACTGTGCAGCCTGTCCTAGGTGAGCCTGATTTGGCAGGGGAAGTCGGATGAGATGATCTCTGGAGGTCCCTATCAACCTCTAATGTTCTCTGATTTTGTGATATCAATTCATACATTTGAAAGACTAGATGGAAGGAAGCACTGTAGTGTTCCTCATCTAAAATATGTTTAAAGGTGGGGGGGTGGTTTTTTTTTCTCTTCTGCAGAGTGTATTGATAAAGGTGAACATATTCTACAAGTCAATGCAATGTTCTCTAAAAAATATTTTTGCTGTCTTAATGAGTTCACAAGAGACCAAAGAAAAAAGTGCAGCATCTCATTTTAAGGTCAACAGTGATTTAGAGCACTCAAAACTGCCCAGCACAAAATTATTTTTCATATAAGGCTACTGTATCTTGGATAAAAATATATTGTCTCTGATTGAAGCCTTCTTCTGTCTGTGTTTTACACTGAAAATAGGGAGAAGTGAAAAAATAATAATCTATGAATAGTCTCAACTATTGCTCAGATAAATCTTTGTTATCCTAGAAAATCCTGAACAGCTGAGTTGAAGAGGAATTTTTATTTTTGAAATTTTATAAGCTCTGAATTAAAAAAAAAAAACCAAACCTGTGCATTTCCAGTGTATTTGTATATTATTAAAATTTATATTACTTCAACTCAGCAACAGTTCCCCAAGTCTTACCTAACAAGTCACTATTCAGACACTGATTTATTCAGATACTTATTTACTCAAGGAAAAGGTCTCCTTACCAGACTTTTTGTTTCCAGAGGAATTCCATAAATGGAAAGTTCTTTAAAGCAAAAGCAGTCAAAAAGACTTCATTTTGTTCAAGACCTCTGTCACAAATAACAGCAGCTAGCACCAAGGAAATCTCTCCTACAGAGTTGTTACTGCAGCATTTTCATTGATGTTGCAAGATTTTGTGTATCTGAAAAAACAGTATGCAAGGACTTTTTCTTTCCCTCTGATGTATGTGGAGCTCTTTGAGGAGCACAGCTGCTGCCCAAAATGCTGTATAGTCGCATGCCTCTGTTGTGTATGGCTTTGGAAGCTGTGGCCTCACTAACAGCCCTGGTAATATCAGGGCAGTGACCAGTCTGAAAGGAGCACTTTTCAGTTCTGATATCTCTGGTTACCTGCAATGCCTTGGCTCCTGACAACCCCACAATTTCTCTTCCTGAGCTGGATGAAGCTGCTGGCAGAGGAAGCAGACCTGTCACAATGATGAACAGCATTTTTACTTACCACAGTGGTCACGGACTGCACAGCCAGCAGCTACCAAAGGTCTTTCGCTGGAAAATGTGAAATGCTGGAGCAGATCAGCAGAGGCACTGCTCCTCACTTGGCTTGTCGAAGGATGTGAGTTTACACCACAGCTTTATCTGAGCTGGATGCACACAGGCTAATGGTAATCACAGAGCAGCAGGCAGGTAACAGAATGCAAAAAGGTTAAACCAGCAAATGGAGAGCTATTGAAAAAAAACAAACTGCGACCAAAAAAAAACCAAACCAAACCAAAACAAAACAAAACAAAACAAAACAAAAAAAAAAAAAACCCACCTGACATCAAGGAGCTGGTTGGGAAAGAAAGGAAATGTCTGAATTTTGGTATCACGCATTTGTAGGAAAAGATGTTTGTTCTTAAGGTGGAATGATGTTTCACAGATGTGAGTTAGAAGCTCTCTCTGGTCGTCCTCTTGAGCAGTTTTTGTGTTTCTTACTTCAGTTTGTCTCTGCTGAATCCTCCCACAGCTTCATATTTCTTCTGAAAATAATAAACTACACTATGAAAGCACTTAAAACCTAGAGGAGGAGATGAAGCTGGAATTTGATGGGGTAGAAGGTCAGGCTAACAAAGGTTGTGAATGACACAGCTGACCTGTTTGAAAAGCTGATTGAAAAAGATCAATTTAAGTGTGACATTTTGTGATGGGAGACAGCTTGCAAAGCCCAAGCACCAGAAAGGATGAAACACAGATGTGAAGGGTGGGGCATTTGTGAGACCAAAGAGGAAAGTGAAATCTTGGAAATCATAATAGAGAAGTGATGAGGTGAAAAGATATGATGAGGTGGGATGTTGCAGACATGGAATACTATCATACAATCAGATCACAGGGAGATCGCCTGCCTAACCAACACTTGTCCATCGATGTCTGATGTACTGCTGCACTTAGACACTCTTTAAAGACCAGCAGTAGATCTCCCATCATATTTTAAAATAAAGTCTTTCTCAAGCTACAGTATTGCTTGCATTCCCAATTGGAATCTAAAGGCTAGACCCTTACTTATTATTTTGGTGCAATATGAGGAACACGTTGCAACAATTTACCTCCATTGAACAAGTGGGGGAAACTCAGGATCAGGACAAGAGCGCTTCTGTTTTTTGTGTCTTTTATTTTAGAACAATTTTCCCTGTACTCCTGCATCATAATTGAATCAAACTTTGCACATTTGCTATTGATTGGGAAGTGTCAATGCCTTGGTGTTTCATTGGCAATCTAGTTACCTGAGGAGAAATAGAATTCTATTTCAGCTGAAGGCATAACTCTTCTCTGCATTCCTCCCTTCCTACTGCTTCAAATTCCTTGATGTTCATTAATGTTCTCTGCTTTGAAGTAAGCTATTTGAAAATATACTAAATAATATATTGCCTTTTTTTATACATATATGTAAAGTAATTTACATTCATGATCTCCAGCAGGGCTGTAATGCCGTTTTATTTTTAAAAAATACAGAGATACAAGATTCTAAAGTGTTTGTAGAGGTGATCTGAAGTAGAGTATGCTGCCCCTCAGTTTCTCTGCTTAATGCCAGCACTCAGAAAGGCAAGCTTTCTCAGTAGGGAGCATAACAGAAGTCCTCGTGATTTAAATACAGTGTAAGACTTTCAAGAAAAACTGCAATAGAGTAGTTGGGAAACACTTTTTGTAAACGAACGCAAAATTTAATGTACATCGGTACCAGCAAAACATTTTGCACATGCCAGAGATTCAAAGAGATGAAATTCCATATCTGAAAAACTGCATCCCTTTTGACAAGTGACGCTAAGCAACAATGATGTAATTTATGACAATTATACAGTAAAGCAATGTGAACAGAGCTATCAACATGAGAAATGTAAATGTGCTTGCAAAGTTCAGACCAAATATAATCCTCTAGATTCTGCTCCATATGTTTGTAGACACTTAGCACTCTGTATCAATAAAACACAGGAGATACATTGCAGAATAATGCTCAGTTTTTCCTTTCTGTGAGACCTCATTTTCTTCCTCTGCATTTGAGCATGCATATGGGCAGCAAAAGAGAAAAGACATGCCATGCTGTATGTGTGGTCAGACTTTTAATCTTTCTCTTCTGCTGCATATCAAGTCAAATTCTCCACTAGAACAGTCACTAAACCAACAGCCATTAAGTGTTAGACTTGCCCAAGACAAATACCCTTTCTATTAAATTTTAATGTACAATTTTAAAATTTCTATTCTCGACTTACATTGGCTTTTGTACTAATTTACATATAGAAACTTTTCTCTAATAATTTTTCAGGGGCTTGAAAACTCACTTCTGCATTTGCCCAGCAATTTTCTTCCTCTCCTGCACTGGATATCTGGACACCCATGTCACAGGTAAAATATACTAGGATGTACATTCTTTACTTCCCATATAGCCACAATCTACCAGGAATGCACAGCAGACAACAGAAATATTGCAACCCTAACAAACAGTGTCAGAGAAAATGTAGTATATGTGCATTTTCTCTACCTTTTCCTTTCTAACTTTATTGCTTAACTGAGAAGTTAGGCATGTTGCCAGGCTATAAAGGAAGGCAGATTTAAATATTTCCAGTGTCATTGTCTGAGCAGAGGAAGGTCCCACTTTAATATATTTTCTCTTTAATAAATCTGGTAATACAAATACTGATACTTTATATAGGTCACTGTAATGTTCTTTCAATCTTTCTGCATTCCTGTCCAGTCTCTATTTTGTATGCCTAACCATGAAAAATAATTTAGAAATTTGTTTGATCTGTATTGAGACTCTGTAAGGTCATACTCGATTTAACACAATTTATTGTGACTCCTCCTGCTGAGTTTAATCATAGCAAGATGCAAATTTCTTTCTGCTCATGGTAAAATTCAGCACAACCACATTTGTCCCAGGCTCTGGGCATCTGTTTTGCTAATCTACACTCTGCAGAGTCAAACATACAGATCATGTCAGTCATACTTTTCCTAGCTCCAGTGACTGTACATGAAACACCTGAAGTACCACATGGCAGATGGAATCAAAGGAATTTTAAAGCCTAAGACGATTCTTTAATTGTTTGTATGCTAATGATTACCAGCTTCAGAAAACATGAAAGGAGTTGAAGAGATTTACTCAGGTCCCCACAGGATTAGACACCCTGCCAGATCCTCACTCCAGTTGTTTTGTGCTCCTCTGGTTGCACTAACAGCCAGAATGGAGGTTTAATCGGTCTGGCCACAATCTGATGGGAGACATACTGGCTCTTGGAGATAAATCTTCTAACACTTTGCAAAACCACAGGACTTTGCTTACATTTTGATACTGATCAGACTAATCTGGAAACAGCAGTGACAGGTTTTTCAGATCAGAATGGCCATTGGCCACCACTGATCCAAACAGGCCACATTTTGGTTTAGTAGTTTCAAAGGATTTGTTTCCTGTCTGGTAAACATCCAGAGGTATAGATATTTCCATACTTCAACTTCACATTGAGTGTATTACTAAGTAAGGCTAAGCTAGATATGCTTTGTCATGTGAACTGTGACAAATATCTGAGCTGGAAGAGGAAAAAATCTAAATCCCCCCCAGTGTTTCAACCAAATATACAAAACTTCAGAAAATCCATTTAAATTTTTTTTATATTTACTTGCTCATTTATTTCACTATTACTTTTTATGAGACACGTATGTTCACTTAAGAAGGTTAGATTTATCATGATGGCAGTCACTGAGACTAACTTACAAAAAATGAGATTTGTGACATAGGATTGTTCTTAAGAATTATTTTAGATTAAGTATCTGCCCTATTTTTTCAATAGAAGGGTAACTACTGAAGATAACAAGGGCAGAGAAACTGTTATTGAAGTTTGTTTTGTAGTTTGGAATCTGTTGTTACTCTGTATCACTGTAAAATATGCAGCAATACCAGCTAAATAAAACTGAATTATTCAGTCTAATTTATGAAACCACTGCACAATTTATACTGTTAACGAGCACCGAGGACAACTTACATATCCTTCTTAATTCCATCTACCTCTTTATTAATCCTGTTTATGTCCTCAATAGGTCTTGTGGGCCTGAGGGTTTGTCAGATTAAAGATTAGTGGATGTTTTATCTGCAGGTTTTCTGTCAGTGAATAATTAAAAGCAGTATGCTAACATGAGCACAGCTTTCTATTGTTCCTCTATGCACACTAATCTTTCTTCTGTTTACCACATCCAGTCTGCTTCTATCGGTTTTCTATGTAAGCCTGAGGGTACTAAGTAACAATTTCCATGTTTTTTTTTTCCTCTTGTATTATCATCATCCATTAATTATCTATACACTTGCTGTTTCACACAGTGTCCTCTCCTTCTACATGCACAGAGAGACATATGCAAAACTTCTTAAAACATCTTATTTCTGCATTTCAATGACAGATGACTTTCATGGAACACCCTATGATCAGTGTTTTCCTTACAGCTATAAAACCTTCAGGTTTTTGGTTTTTTTCTTTTGTTAAAAATCCTTCTGCAGCACCCAAAGGGTAAAATAAGTTCAAGTACTACTTCTTTCAGTATTAAAGTAAATGAAACTAATAGACTATCCTTGAAAATGTATCTGCAAAAACATAAAGCAAAGTGCATCTAGTATATGTCTGTGAACAAGTAAGGGAAGATGTCTGTGCCAACTCAAAAATGGCAAAAGAAAAAATCTTGACTGATCTATCCTTTCCTAAATGCATATGCATATTACTTAAAATAAATATGGGAATTTTCTATCACATTGCCTAAAGAGATTATACACTCTTCCATAGAGTTCAGAATTACCTCAGACAACTCATGGTTTTGCCCAAATTATTCTCAGCTGATAAACTAAAGTATGGCATGTGTGTACATCCCAGACAGCTAACCATGTCCTGGGCTGCATCAAGAGAAGCATGGCCAGCAGGCCAAGGGAGGGGATTCTCCCCCTTTACTCTGCTCTCATCAGACCCCACCTGGAGTACTGTGTACAGTTCTGGAGCCTCCAGCACAAGAAGGATGTGGAATTGTTGGAGAGAGTCCAGAGGAGGGCCACGAAGATGATCATGGGGCTGGACAACCTCTGCTGTGAGGACAGGCTGTGAGAGTTGGGGCTCTTCAGCTTGGAGAAGAGAAGGGTTCAAGGAGACCTTATAGTAGCCTTCCACTATCTAAAGTGGCCTACAGAAAGGCTGGGGGGGGAACTATTCACAAGGTCTTGTAATGACAGGACAAGGGGGAATGGGTTTAAAGCGGCAGAGGGGAGATTTAAACTGGATGTTAGGAGAAAGTTCTTCACAGTGAGGGTGGTGAGGCACTGGAGCAGATTTCCCAGGGAGGTTGTGTCTGCTCCCTCCCTGGAGGTGTTCAAGGGCAGGCTGGATGAGGCTTTGAGCAACCTTTTCTACTGGGAAGTGTCCCTGCCTATGGCAGGTCCCTTCCAACCTAAACCATTCTACAATTCTACTTTAATTTAAGTAGCCAGCTGAACAACAAAAATTATCACTTCACTTCAGAAACAGGTGCAGTGCAAGACTTAGCTTTTGTTGGAAGAGATGGACTATTTCAGAGCATAATTTCTGGGAAAATTCCATATTTTTCATCGTTTATTAGAATAAAAACAAATGTCAAAATTTCTATACAGTAAAGATTCTCATTTTCTGTATTTCCTGATGTTAATATTCCAGATATTTTAAAGAAAAGTTCTAAAAGGAAAATACAAGGAGGTCTATTTTTACAACAAATTTGTTGCTCTTTTAAAAGAAATATCAGAACATATGTGTATATAAATGCATATGTATGCAAATCTAAGGTATATGTAAGAAAATGCACACTTCTTTATGGTGGGGGCAACAGAGCACTGAAACAAACTGCACAGGGATGATGTGGAATCTCCTTCTCTGGAGACATTCCAGACCTTCCTATATGCATTCCTGTGTGTCCTGTGCCAGGTGATCCTGCTTTGGCAGGAGGATTGGACTGAATGATCTCTGGAGGTTCCTTCCCACCCCTAATATTCTGTGAAAATTAATGTCATAACAAATACAACTTACATATGGCATCCAGGTGTGCAATATTTCTGCAGATAACAACTGAACCATGCAGACCCTCCCAACACCTGCTGCTGACCAGGGTTAGCACAGCATAACTGAGTTGTGACACCTAGGCAATACAGACTAAGTTTTCTTTGAGAGCTCTCAGCCCTAAATTCACAGATACTTAACCTAACCTACCATGGGCTGCATTCTGTCACTCCTTCCAGTAGGAACATCTATAAACAAAGACCAGACTTCGAATTTTCCAGATTCCTGTCAACATACTTGCTGTTCCTCTCCAGAGTACCCTCTAATGGACTCATAGCACCTTCAATTGAGCGGCAGATTTCGTGATTATCTATCTATCTAGATCCTCTCTCAACCAGATTTAGGAAGGTTCTTGTATCTGGCTTTTCCATACACAGAAGTACCTGTTAACTCGCTGTGACATTTGTTTTAAGGTCTATTGCAGACAACTTCGACTTTTGAAAAGCTAACATATTTTTACATTAAAGCAGATTTTCTCCCAAAGGAACTAACTGCCTCTATGAATTTCCACTTAAGATCTTCCTTTTTACAGGAAGCAAAGGTATGTGTCTGTCCCTTATGAAGGACAGTTGCTCTACCATTTAAATCCATGTGGATTGTGAATAGCAGATTTATTTTTTTTTGTTCTCTGCATATGTGGAAAGACACGCAGAGAGACAAGTCACTGTGTAGGTTTCCATAGTTTTGTTTCTCCTAAACACTGTGGTTTGTTTTAGAAAGCAAATAAAATATGATGCGATAAGGAATAAAACCACAATTTCTCACTTCTACAGCTGTCCTGAGACATCACTGTGATGTTAAGAGTCAGTAGTATCTAGGGACAGGAAAAATTGCAATAGATTTTTGCTTTTTAGAATATTTTTGCTACATATTGGGAGGTTTTGCTCAGTTGTTTTTTTTCTTTCCTCCCCTGACAACATTAAACGACACATAAGAACATTTTAAAGCAGAGGAATACAATGTAATAATTGGGGATGGCATCTTAAAATTACTATAATGAGAGCCAATTGTTATAATAAAACAGGCTTACATGTGGCTTACTCTTCATCTTTGTCTAGTATACTTGCATAGAAAAAGTTGATTTCTGTTATGTGACCACGCTGTGCCTGAGGTTCCCCTAGGAGTTAATTTTCTAACACAAGGTAAAATTACAATGAAGCAGTGACGCATTGTCTAGGCAGGCCTTGTTCATGAAAACAATGTTTCAAATACCATTATCATCTCAGCAGCAGGTCACAGGAGGCCTATTACTGTTTCTTAGGATTTTAATTTTTAGGCAGTTAAAGTTTCAGGAGATTTTGTTGTTGTTCTTGTTGTCATTGTTTAGGCTTTTTTTTTCTTCCAGTGTGAAAAACAAGTTCTTATTTTATTTCCTGAAATAGGTGTTTGTTTTTATTTAAAAAAAAAAAAAAGTAGCAAATGCTTTTAAGGAAAATAGCTTTGTTCTTTCTTTGGAAAATATCGAGGTAATTTTTCATCTTGCTCTAATTAACCTCCTTTAAGATTATGAAGCTGGTCAACATTGTATCCATGGCAACAAAAGCACAATGAATATGAACTGCCCGTTTTCAACTGTTTCTCTTAACAAGTGTGAAGTGAGTCCTCAGAGAAATCTTTCTTTTCAGCTCACTCCACTCACCTTGCTGCCACATAGTTCTTTTCTTGTCCAATCCAACATCATTCCAGTCTTCCATAAAATCACTCAGCTCATGAAGCTCCAAGCAGATATAATAAAGAATGCAATAAAGAATGTAGTAAAGCCTGTGGGGAAGTGTGGGACAGGAGACTTAAACAAAAGAAACAACACATAATAAAAGAGAAAATTAAGTGAATGGACCAAAGGAGAAATGGTATTGAAAAGAGAAAGGCAAGGAAGTGGGTTATTACCTTTATTTCTCCCAGCAAGTTAAGACCAAATTGCAGAAAGGTGTGCTTGAGGATTAGAGGCTGTAATTTCAATGACCTGTCATTACCAATGTGCAAAAAAACAGGAGAAAACCCACACCTCCTGGGTTTAGTCTCTTCCATAAACCCAAGTGCTATCAGACAGGAAGCTTTTTAACCCCAGCTGACAGGTGTTTCATGTGTTGATGCAGCAAGCCAAAGCCTCTTGAAAATCTCCTTCTGCCTGGACAGCCATCAACAGAGCTTCTCTTTCCACTCCATTCTGAGGCAGTGGAGTGGAAAGGGAATTGCAGGTAAGGATAGTGAAATGGAGAATGACTTTATTATTTCTGTTCTTGCTATGACTTGATATATAGGCAGCTGAAGAAAAATGATAGTGAACATTTTTGATCTTAAGAAAAAAGACCTTTCTAAAATTTAATAGTATTAATTACTTGTAGTTTACTACTTCTATGCACAACTGTTACTAGGCTATTATAATTTAGAAGCAAAACATACTTGCTCAATACCATATTTCAATAAATTCATTATTAGCCATTTATTTGATAGGCCTTGCTAACCATGATTTTGTGATGGCATTATACCACAATAAGAATTCAACTCTCACATGCAGGAGAAAAGTAGGACTATGATGCCAAGAGTTTTGCGTGGTAGAAGAGAGAGGAATAGCTTGCTTGCCGTGGATTGTGTATGGGCAATGACAACAGCGAAAGACAGAAAGAAATCTTGAAAAAATACTTCAACTAAGAAAAAAAACATCTTCAAGAATAAGCATCCACATGTGTCCCTTGATGGCTAAACTGAAATTCATTCAAGATGAGGTAGGCGAAAAGAAGGTTATATTATCACTGCTGTGGGATATAAACACCTAGAGTAAATACTTTTTTTAATAATGTATTTTAGTATTTCCTGGCACACAGATCAAAAATTCTTAAGCAACAGGACTCTCCTGATTCTCAGGTGAGGTTAAGAAATTTGAATACCATGAAGAGTTTTGTCTACTTGATTTGTTGCTCGTGCCCTACTCGTATCACACGGCCATTAGAAGAACAGTCTCTTAAAGCTGACTGTGAGACAGCTACGCATGAAATCCATTAGTGTCTACCCACTCTACACTGTATTGAAAGTGTTCCACTAAATGGCCACAAATGTGTCTGTAGGGCCCTGTGTTGGTTTGAGCTAATTGGAGAGTTTGTGTGAGAAATTAGACTGTTGCCTGAGAGTGAGAAATTAAACATAGCGTGTCACTTCACCCAGTTTGACTGAGAGAGAAGAAAGAAGGTTGTTTTGAGAATGTTCCCAAAACATCCAGCTAAGCCAGTGTGCTTGCGCAGTTCAGTCGGCTCTGGGTCCGTGCTGTCTTCAGCAGCTTCTTTCCTTTGTCTCTCTGCCTTTGAACTAATTCAGAGTAAAATCACTAAAACCATTCATTCCTTCCTGCCACTAATCTTTCTGACTGATCTTCAGCTTATCTGCAGCATCATCAAGTGGTGAGATAAAGCTGGGGGAAGGAGGGAGAGGTGGTAGGGGGGGTTTGGTTTCCCTCTCTTGGGGATTTTGGTCTCCAGGAGGGGTGTGGTGTCTGTATTCCTTTTTTTACTGTATATTTCTGTAAATATCTGTTATATCTTGTAAATATTTGCTTGTATATTTGCATTGCTGTAAATATAAAGCTTCATTTATTAACTTCCAGTGTGTTTTTCTGAGTTTTAGCCGGGGTTTCAAAAGGTGGGGGGGGCAGGTCACTGCAAACCCACTACAGGCCCAAAACATGAAGTCAATACAGTACTATGAAAGAAATAATGTTAAATCAAGGTGTATTCGTTCAGCATATATTCCACTTACTTGTTAGCACAGCTGATTATAATACAGTCTGTCTTGTTTGAGCCAAAACTATAAAACGCATATACTAGGGAAGGTGTTACACTGTAGCCTGGTATTCAATGCACAGATCTTGTTTTTGCAGCTGTTGTTAAAGAAGATCATTCAGATACTGCTTCTCGCTATGCCTTTACTTCATCTGTCCTGTAGATTTTTTTCATGGCAGCCCTTTCAAATAGGTCCAGCAGGGTAGAAAAATGGAAGAAATCATTCTGGAAAAAAAAACAAAACAAACAAACAGTCCTTCACAGAATTAATCTTCCTTTATAAGAGAAGTCTTTGGAGAGTACTAGTATAAGCCATCTGCCTAGAGTGGAGCAAATAATCTATTCTTTTGGATTTCTCTATTTTTGTTTAATGGGGGTTACAGTCATTGTGTTACCTCCAAAATGGGTAAAACTATCCTCTTGTTACCTTAGTATAACATATGATAGGCCTTCATCTTTCATACACTGCAATTTTATGTCCAAATAACTTAACTGATTGGCAAGTAAGAGATCTGGTAAAGGTTTTACTAAAACACTAGCAAAACTAATGGCAGCCATACTGCATTGGTTTAGCTCTGAAGGTGCTGCCAAGATCTCAGAATTGTTCAGTCAGACAGCTGTGATGGACATGGTTATCCAGTTCAACCTGATGCACATAAAATAAATCAGTGATGAGCCAAAGATGATGCTTTTAAAGGCAGATTCCATGGCAAGCTGCAAGGCTGGGAAGGTCCTGCCCACACAAGCATTTCATAATGCTATAGGCTGTCTATTGGGAAATTAATAATTAAAATTAAAAATTCTAGTTCATCACATCAAGAGACAAAATTGTTAAACAACTATATTTTCTTTCAGTTCTTCAGATGGAAAGGACTGCTAATACAGCTCATTCTTGAGACTAATCAGTTGTAGATGGCAGGGTGGTTAATATACTGTCATTACAGTAAAATGAAGATATATAATTAACAGTTTTATCCTGAAGCAAATAAAACTCTCAGTATGGCCATGTCATTATTTCACTGTCTATAATAATTGGTTGTTGCGGTTACTGTATTAAAAAAATATAAATCAGTATTTACACAAAATTATGGCAATATCTGTGATGCTGCAGTTATTTCCTATTCTGAAGGGCTGAGAAATGCAGTATCCCAAATGTGATGATTTAGTAAATGTTTCCCCATGGCTGGCTTTTTGATAGCAATCACTATAATTCTCCTTTTTTCCTAAAAATGTGAATAGCTATTAGAATCAACAATTTAAACCATATAACAAATTGAGGGTAGCAAAATGAGCAAGTTTAATCTTTTCCAGCTTGCAATACTGAGTTAAATAAGCTGCTAAACATGGCCCTTTGGAGTAAATTCTTTCTGAAATTCCCAGCTGAATCTACACAGCTGAGATGCCACTTTGGGGCCATTCACCAGAAGCTGCCAAAGTTTTTTGGCTTTTTCCCCCTTTCCACTTCACCCCCCAAGTTCAAAAGTCACTTCCATCAATTCTGACCAAGATCTGCAAGTGGATATTCAAGTCAGGCTGTCAGAAAACTTTATTGCATATAACTGTTTTCTTTAAATCATCTTCCTCTTTTCACTCTTCATTGTGCATCTTAGTGACAGAGGGTGTCACCCATCACAAACAAATTATTCAGGAAAAGTAAAATTTGCTTGACAGAGATCAAAATAAGACTAAAACCAAAGACAGCCTGAAATCTGTGAAATGTGATTTCTGAACTAGCTAGTTACACTTTGAAAGACAGCTATTAATCAATGCTAAAGGTCTCTATAATCTCAATAGTCCATCTCAGTGTGTTTCTCAACCTTTTAAAATTCAAGCATCACTTAACCTTTCAACAACAAATTGTGGCAATGTTCTGAAAAGCGGTGCTCGAGACTGATACGTTCATTTACAACCAGTTAAAACTTTATTTATTATTTTAACTATTTGCTTTCTGTTTCCTAGCTAAATATCAGTCCCTACTCCCATGAGCAGTTCAGGGAGAAGTAGAGTGAGATTATGATCAGTCCATAAATCTTTTACCTGCTTTATCTTCCTCCTCACATTGTTCTCCTTCTCCAGCACATGGTTCTTCCTATGTCTGAAACCAAGCCATGAAAACCCAAAACAACTCTTACTGTGTCTTTTCAGACTAAGATACAGACACATAATCTTCAAAAGCTGAGGGGAAAACATATTTGTGCCCATAGAAATACCAACAACTTGGTAAGAGATAGTTACATGTGCAAATAGTGCCTGCGAAAACACCGGCATGTTGCTAATCATCATTAATGTATCACATTAGGACCTGAGGAACATTAAAGCACCATTGAGCAGAATTCAGAGACATTGCTGCTCTTCTGATAAAACAGGAAAATATTTTGCTAAAAGGAGTACTATTACCATGAATTTGCATAGGAATTAAGGGTCTTTCCCAACAGTTTGATTGATTCCTAAAGTGGGGAGGAAAAAACATATATCCTATGATGAGGGCAGTGTTCCCAGATGAGATGAAGAACACCAAATTTTTGCTTGCTTGCAGGTGACAAAAGTTCCTATGCTACATGATATGAGACAACTGGAACATTCCATACAGGTGAACAGTTCCTCCCAAAGGAGAATAGTGTACTCAGAGACAAGTCTGGAGATCATTCTGCCACCCAGACGGGGTAGTCTGGGCTAAGAAGCTAGCAAGGTGTAGTCTAACACTACAACAGCAAAAGTAATGTTCAAGCCCATATCCAGATCCTCAATAGTTTCCAAGGATAGACATATCCACAAAATCTGTGCATAAATTTAGCCTATACCTGGGTTAAACTCTGGCAGTTGCTCTTACACCAATGACCCATTACCAGCAGAGAAGGAGAACCAGGAAAAGGCAAGACCTACAGGTTGACATGAAAACATTTAATGAAATAGCCAAGCTGTTACCAGTGACAACAGAGGATAAAGTATACTCACCCCAACAAAAGTGCATGCCATAACACTCAGAGACAGTCCTCAAGTTCAAGAAGAGAAGTAGGATAAAGAGCCCTAACAGCAGGCTTCTGTCTCCTCAGCACACTTCCCCATTTATCCTGAGTGCAATCTTCATGCTCTGGAATATACTTGCAGCCAGATGGAGTCAGCTGTCCTGCCTGACTCAGAACTGCTAATGGTCTACAACCCACAGCTGGCCTGGGATTCTGTCCCAACATCACCAGGACACCCTGGGAATGAAAAACGTCTCCTAAGATCTCTATATCCACATTTACAAATGAACATGTAGTGATGACTGTCATATGCACGTCGCATGGTCACATTTACAGTGAAGTTCAGTTCCACTGGTGATGATATTGGAGACTGATGAGTTCATCCCCCAATTAATTACTGGGCTGTCCAGCTCACCCAAAACTGTGTCCCTGAACTGAGAGTTTTCGCAATCTCTTTGCACAGCAGAAGTATAAAATAGAGGAAAGTTTCAGTTTGGATCTAAATAGTAATGAAAACATCCGTAGTTGTGCCAGGTTTCATCCTGATGTGTATTTGTTAAATAATTTAAAATTAAGTTGGTGTGATATATTTTCTTTTTAGTATCTTGAAGCAGAAAGCCAGATTTAAAAATAGTTTAGGACAGAGTGAAATATGTTCAAAATTATAAAAAATAGGAAATATCAGGAGAATTTCAGGAAATTACTGCAGTTTCAGAATACTGCGTCAAATAATATATTGAGCTTTTCCAACACATTTCCTCAGAATCAGAAGGCAAGATTGTCAAGTGTCCTGTTTCACAAGTCTCATGAGAAAATTAGCTGCACAGTGAAATGATCTTTCAAAGCAATTATTTTGCACATAATCCCTAAAAATCTTGAAGGCTCAGAATACTGATTACCAAACCCTTTAATATGTGGCTACAATCCATGAAAATACATAACATAACTCTGCAGAAGGAGAGTCTCCCCCCCATTATCCATCTTCGGAGTTGTAGTAAACCTTTTGAAACCCCCTTTCCAGAACACAAACCATTTGCAGAAGAGCTTTCTAAGCACAAAAATTAATTTTGCAGACCTGAAAAGAAATGACACCCCCGTTGTGTCTGATGTCTGTGTTTCATATTTATACCTGTTAACACACACACAAAAAAAAAAATCCCAAGGCTTCTGGCAGGGTTTCCTGACAAATAGCAGATACGCTTTTGGATAGCTGACATCCAAACCCAGGTTTGGATGAGTGAGTGTAGAACTGATTGTCCTAGAGAACAGATAATTTTTATTACCTTCATTCTGCTCAGTGCAACTCACTTTACAATCGGTGCATCCTTAATTGTGGCAGGTTTCACCCTGATGTGTGTTTGCCAAATAATTTAAAATGAGCTCAGTGTGAGGCTTTTTTCCCCTAGAATCTTGAAGCACAAACCCAGACTTAAAAACTGTTTAAGACAGAGCGATGTATGTTCAAGCTACATCCAGGGAAATATAATGAAGGATTAAATATTCTGGGACTGATCCATATCTTATTAAATCAGCATGAGTTTTTTATATGTTGAAGTCAATGAAACTGACAAGTCAAAACAGTTAAAGTTTTAAATACGAACCAGCAGCAAAGTTATTTATGGTAAGAAAAAGAGGAAAGTACAGTTGATAAAAAAAAAATTCTTGTTTTCTTCTTAGTTCTTTGATCCTCTGATTGCCTTCCAGACAGATCTGACATGCTTTTTGATTAACATTTCATAAAAGCACATACTTTTATTGAATATGGTGAAAACTTTATCCCACAAATAAAATTTTTTCCCTACCTTTCAAAAATAGGCATTTACAACTAGACATGAATTTTAAATGCCATAATGTTCTAAAAAAAAAAATAAATCGTGTTCATATAAATATCAGAATTGAGTCAATCTATAAAATTCACTATCACTTTCCAGCAGAAATATGTCTGTTTTAAGACAAAGCAGCACAAAGATTAAAACAATTCAGATGGAGTGCACCTGATGGCAGTATTAATACTAACGTTGCTTTTGGAGCCATAAAATATTTCTTCCTGCAATCAGAATTTTTGATGATGCAGAGCTGAATTTGTGGCCTCAGTGAAATAAGATGAGCAATTCCATTGTCTCCAGCAGAGCTGCTGGTTTGGCTTACAGGAAAGACTACGACTTACTTCAGTTTAATTTACTTACTTGGAATGAAAGGTGCTAGTTAATGCAGGTCATGCAGGTACCTTCCTAAAAATGAAGTTTCTTAATCTTTTTAATTTTCTTTTTCCCATTAGAGAAAGGTGAGCTCTACTCTCAAAAATATGGTTCATTTGGCATTGCTCTCTGTTGAGTCTGCCACCAAAGATGAACATCATTACTAATAACTTCCAGGCTGTGGATGTCTTTCTTAATCACTGACCCAATGAATGTTTGTTATTTATCTTTCATTGCACAGGTAGGCAGGATTCCAAAACCACCCTGTGACCAAATGAAGGGAGCTGAACTTTCCCTCTTTCTGATCCTAGGGTTTAATGTGATTGACACAGGTTTCTGCCTTTGAAGACTGTTCTGAGACTATGGCAGTGTTCAGTACACTGCTATGTAGGAGTCCGTGACAGTATGGGTACAAACCTTTTCCCACCAGGAACACAGCAGACCTGGCACCAGCTCCCATCAGGGCACTATATCCTTAGGGAAGAAAAAATTGTTTCTGTTAACCTTGTGTTAAATTACTACATTTTTCAATCTTTACAAATGCTTTTCAATATCCTTTAGTGTAAATAATTAAAATATTTAAATATTACACTACAGATTCATAACCTTTTGTGGCCCTTCCCCCAAGATACTTACAGACTAGTACAGACACTCTTTCCACAAGGTCTTTCATTAAAACCAAATAAAATGGTGCTTTTCTTGGCAGAGTCACATGACATTTGTTAGCACACTGGTACACTTTTATTTGTTTTGTTTATACCGGTAGAACTATGCCTAGGTGTTAATTCTGTGGGGAATGTGGTGTAGCCACTCACCAGAGCACCCTCCCATGTGTTATGACTGAGTGCTCTTCAGACTCCACAGAGCACAAATACTGAATCACAATGGAATTCTGACTTGCTCAGTGCAGCAAAAGCAGTAATAATTGTCTTTCTTGAGAGGCCCAGAGTTGAACTGCAGCTGTCTGGAGGTAGGTGATGTCAAAAACATAGGTGTCTCCTTGTAGTGGTTCTGGAGTTCACCACCCCACCACACCTTGAAATAACCCAGGCTAGACTCAGATGGCTGGAAGTTAAGGAAATGAAGCTTTATATTTACAGCTTTGCAAAATATACAAGCAGATATTTACAATATATAACAGACATTTACAGATATATACAGTGAAAAGGTAATACAGAAACACCACACCCCTCCCAGAGATCCAAGTCCCTAAGAGGAGTTTTCAACCACTCTACCACTTTCCCCCACTTCCCAATCTTATCCTACTATCTGTGTTAAGTGCCAGATAAGTGAAG
>VWZI01021230.1:0-26700 GCA_013396835.1 Psilopogon haemacephalus | reverse complement strand
AAGTAGTTAGTGAGGTTACCCAGATCCAGCTAAGAAGGCAGAGAGAGAGAGGTAGCAGCCATCTGAGCAGTCTGTTATGTCTGTGGCAGTATGAATCTGGTTTAGAAATGAATTATAGTGAGGCAGATATAAAAATTATTAAATGGTTTATTAAATATAGAAATAAAATCTTTCCAAACTTATTTACAATTAACACACTCAAATTCTGTTATGCAGTTGGTAAAACTATTTTTTTCAGAATGTATATACATAATCAGATTGATTTAAATTATTTTAGGAAAGGGTTTAGAAATTTAAACAACTGAAGAGAATCTTGCAGCACAAATTGCTGGTTAAACATAAAACTTTCACAAACTTTAGAAAAGAGAGTATGATTTACTCACTGGTCAGAGTCCCAATATTTGTAATCCAAAAGTGTATGTAGAGGCATAAATGTGGAAAAATACAGTCCCTGCCACATGGTGACCTTCCACATGGTGACGATGAAGTGGAGTTTGATGCTTGCGTAGGTCAAACTGAGCACATTGTCTGAGAAGATCCACAGACACAAGGCAAATCCTCCATGGCTCTCAAGAGGTCATCAGAGTGGTCAGCAACCTGGGCAAAACAGGATCCAGGTTTATGGTCTGGAACAGTCCAGCTGGGTGTTGGTCCTTGGGCTGGAGCAGTGGGTCAGCAGGTCCTGGTGTCGCAAGTCACTGCTAGACCATTGCTAGGTCATCGTCTAGACTCAACCACAGTTAAATGGACTTGGGCTTGGCTGAGCTCAGGTAGACAGATGGATCGCAGCATGAAGCAAGCTGCTTCAGTCCCTTGGCTCAGTGCTGAAGATGGGTAGGGTCAAGTCTTCCTTTCGTGGGGAAGGCAAGTCCACAGCCACATGTGGTACAAAGGCTGCAAGGCAAACATGTAGCAGAAAAAAAAAAAAAGGCAGCAGCAGCAAACAAACAAGTTGGCTAAAGTTTTAAGCATTGTGATGAGTGTCTTTGAGCAATAGCATCAGATAAAAACACCCCTGGAACCAATCATAAGTTACTTCATCAAAAAAGGAAGATGCACATGCCTAGCATCCATGACTTGTGTTTACTGAAACAAAGCAGGGTGCAAAACCAGACCAAATATGGTGTCTCTGTGTCAGACTGATAGGCACCAAGGCCTTTGTCTGTTCTCTCACTTCTTCCACACGGGAAGAAGGAAGGGGGGGAGGGGAGAAGTGGGGCAGGCAAGGTGCATATTCAGGTAGGTGTTTAGGACATGCAGAGACCTGTCTTGGATATGTATTTCAGGCAGTGAAATTATTAAATTCTTCTTGTGCACTACATTTGAGATTATGATTTCTATTACATACTAACAAATATTTTTTAGTGAGAAACAGACTTAAATAGAAAATTTTACATAGGAATGAAATCTTCAAATGAAGCCTGACTTGAGTTCATGTGCTTATAGGACAATTTGGCTGTGATTCTCTAATCTCATTTTCTCTTTATGGAAAACAATCTGGTTGAACAAAACATGATCTAAAGATATCTTTTATATATGATCTATCAAATCCACTGTCTTTATATTATATATAAATTATCTGGAAAGTCCTGCTCACTCATTCAAGGTGCCATTGTTGAAGAGTGTTACTGTAGTCTTGCTGGGTTCCTTGTGTAAAGCTTTCCTACATTTATTGTCATTTATTGTGTTGATGAGAAATCAAAAAATATTCCATGGGAATTAGCATGGGAATTATTATTCATAACTTGCTTTGAAGACATGAGATATTTTACAATACTTTTATTCTGCTTCATAGACAAAGTGGCTCTGTTGTGGAATATCAGTGTGTAGAGGGAGGATTTGAGTGGAATTTTAACTGTATATTATTTTGTCTTTATTTGTCATTTGCTGAAATAAATCTTCTGTGTTTTGGTTTACATAAGCTTAAAAGAGTTGTTATAACCAGATGTTCTTATGAAAGCTTTTTTTTTTTTTCCTTAGGCCTATCTTGTCAAATCATATCTATAACCACATACTCACAAGTTTAATATAAATATTTGCTTATGTTACTAATATTTCATAAGCCCTATGTACAGTTGCAGGTAAAAGTCCTAAACTGATGCTCCAATAGAAGTGGTAGATTGAGTCATAAATAAAGAGGATACTATGTAAATATATATGAGGAAAAAAAAGATACTATGTAAATATATATGAGAAAAAAACAATGTTGCCTTTATAGATCACCAAGATTTCTATCAGGTAAATAGACTTGAAAAACGTATTCCAAGTTGATTCACCTGGGAATCAGTCATTGCTGTTATACAGACTATTTAAAAGACTGCTCACTGTGCTTCACAGAGCTTTATCTCTAGATAGTTTTTCCAGCCCCTTTCAAGGTTAAAATGCTCCCTTATTTATCAAACATGAAAAATAGTCATATGGATCATAGATATCAAGGAAGGCCTATCCATAATGCTTTTCTTTCTAGCTAAGCATACAATGTTAATTTGGGGGTCGTGATTTCAATCAAAACCTGAACCAAACCCTGTTAAATTAAGTCAGGACACTTGCTGATTTGAATGGAGTCTAGATATCTTCTGAAGTGTTTTACTCTTGTGATGTTCAGTTTGTGGACTTCTTTCTTGTTGCTTGTGCATCTATTATGGTATAATGACACTTTTCAACTTCATCTACCTGCCAAAGCACAATTAGAAGACCAATAGCCAATCTCCATTTCACAGGATCACAAGATGTTAGGGGTTCGAAGGTACCCAAAGACATCATTGAGTCCAACCCCCCTGCCAGAACAGGACGATAGCATCTATGTCAGTTCACAGGAGATATTTCAGGACATGACACCTGTTTTTTTGCCTGTAATGTTCCCCGCCTTTTCCTGTCCCATATTTTTGTTCCAATTAAATGATACCTATGGGACAATGCCTAATTAATCTACTGGAATCTCAATGTTATTGGCAGTAAAACGCAGCACACAGTGGTACCAAGACCTGCAGTCAGCTTTACTCAGTCTTCACTTTATTTTATCTTGATCTTTAAAAAATTCCAATTATAGGAGTAATTAAAAACAGAGAAAGGAATATTGCTCTTGATACAAATGGTGAACTGCCCCTGTCAGCAGTAAAATCTTTCTAGAAAATATATTTTTCGGTAATGATCCACCAAGAGAGACCTATACCTAAAATGATGGTTTTAGGTTATGCCAAGAATGCTGTTGCTTTAGATAGAACATTGTTGTGTACAATCCTAGAAAATCTACAGACATCATATTTTGAAACAATATAGTCCAACTTTTTAGCAAGTCATCATAGTACACAATTTATTCAGAAAAAAAACAAAACCACACTGATTAGCCTAAATTTCCAATTATTTAAGCAGTTTTGCATTCTGAATTTTTTTTCGCTATTTTTTTTGCTTTGTTATACCAAAGCTAGAGGATTGGCTATAAAAACAAATAAGCTAATGCAGGTCAGAAATGAAAGTGATAGCATTCATCTACTGGGGAATTTGACGTGATGACTGTACAATGATCTCCAATTCTCTGTTCCACCAGTGCCTCAGAATGGCACTTTGCCAAATCTGATCATTTTAGGTGAAGTCAAGAGCTTGTTTTCCCTTATTTGGGAGGAACAAGTCTGGGCAAGTCTTGAAGCCTCAAAGTGGGTATCTCCAAGCCTTTTGTCTTCTCACTCCACTCTGCCTCCTCCCTCCAGCACAGTGAAGGGACCATGGGATCATGCCTGGACGAGCTGGAACATGTGTCTTCCATGACATAAGGACACTTTCTCAATGATTGCCAGGTTGGAATGTTCTTTCCTCCAGTTCCAATTCAACTTTTGATACTACATCCATCTAGTAAAACTTTCACTCTGAAGATAACTGGAGATTTGCAACTCATTTCAGTATAGATAGAATTTAGCTAGCTTGGTTTACCTCAAAGCTTGATGATATTTTGTATAATTACTAAAACCATCATTATTTTTTGTCTTTTTAAAATTTAAATCTAAAACCAGATATGTAGAAAAATTCTTCTAAAGTTGAACTGAGACGTGTCCAAAAAAACTGACTTTGTATGACTTATAGCAATCCCACACATTAATAGGATACAGGATACTTGACCTCTATTTGAATTTCTCTGCAGGCATATTGGATACATAATCATGCTTCCCTGAACTTGGAAACGGAGCTTCCTTCTTCCAAATGTGTCAGGCTTATTATAGCAACAGATGAAGAAGAAATACCAAGACTTCAAGAAATTAAAGGGGCTTTAAGATCCAACTTTAGGAGGGCACTTAAACAGGGAGTAAATCCTGGATATATGTTGAGTGACTATATTTTAAATATTCTTATTTAAAAAGAAATGTGCATGTGATGCTGCCTTGGAAATGTTTTGATTTCTCACAAGCATATTGAGCATTCACATATAAATAAAAACACTAAAGTGGTTGCAATGACAGGTTTCTAAATAATATGCTTTTATTTCAATTTTAGTTTTAAATGTTTTAAAGTCTTCTGAAACTTAGATTAATTGCAGAAGACTTTTTTTCCCCATTAATGATTGTACTTTTAGAGTCAACTAGTAGAAGAAACTTCTGGCATAGTATCCAAAGGTTATCTGATATTTTCATAGTGCATCTGGAAAGTTACAGCTGTTTCTATCCTTACCTTTTAAATTACACTTTTTGGCATCTGATGTATTAATCCTGCATATGACATCAAAGAGCTATAGCTTTTAGAGAGTTAAAACTCTCTGAAGAAAAAAAAAACAAAAAAAAAAACCTTTTAGAGGACTTGAAGTTTCTGGAATTCTCATCAAAGCTACTTCCTGTGCAATAAATAGTAAAAAAATAAGTAATACCAACTTGAAATCTGAGATTAAGAAAAAAAATAAATCAGATGAACTAAAATACTACATGCTTCAAAAGTAACCAAAGAACTGTGAAAAAGTGTCTTTATGATCTGAAACAGGTTCATACCATGAAAGTGTTTTGTTGGTTTGCTAAAGTAGAAACTTTTAACACTATGTATGAACAGCAGAAGAAAGAGTTTAAACTGAATAATATGTAATTTACTAAACTACACAATTGTAAAGTCATTGAGTCCAGTCAGTCCGGAGGACAGATAATAACCAGTATTCACTCATTCATCTTCTGGTCATTTGTCCATTTCTCACCATCATAAGATAACTCAAAAACACCAGCACAAGTTCAGACAATAGTATTATACTACTAATCCCTGTTCTCTTACACCTAAAACATTAAAATGCATACTTCTCAGCATCTCATGCAATGACTTTAAAAAGTCAAGTTATGAAGGTCCAAGTCCCCAAGAACTTATAAAGAATGGAAAAGACCACTGTATAAATTGTAAATAATTCCAGGATGCTGCAACATTTAGGTGACTAAACATAATGCTGGAAACAGCAGCTGTGACTTCCTGCTCTCTTGCTTACAAAAATCTCTTATTTTAAAGGCAGATTGAAAATTTACCTCTAAAGCCAAGAGTTCAGACCCACCATCTGTTTACTGACATATATACGTGTTCTTATTTTCACTGAAAATATTTACACCTGTGTTCACCTATCCTGAGTATTTCTAAAGGTGGTATGAACAGTGAACACAAGCTCCCAAGGACTATGCAGTTCATCTAGTCTCCACTCACACTACATACTGCAAGCACCTAAAGCTGCCAAACTTCTATAATTACAGGTCCAAAAGCTAGTGCATTTGGGCTCATGCATATATGTAGGAGTGCACCAGCTGTTCTTATCCTCTGCATAATTTTCTCCTTGCCATTTTACCTTGTAAAGTAAGGTTTTCCAAGGCAACCAATAACATAATTGAGATCAGGTTACAATAGACTTGAGTCTTCCGAATACAAGTAGGGATATGCCAAGCACTCTAAAAGCTAGGATTTCTCTTCTGATCCTTCTGATGGCCTAGTAAGGCAGGAAGAGGGCAAGAACAAGGCAATGGCTAGGTAGATACAAAATTCAATATTGAGACATTTAGATTGTTATTACAGATTTGTGGGGTAATCAAAGAGGATATGGGAGGATAGCTAAAAGTGACTGACATAGCCAAGTCTCAGAGCTTTCCCTCCACAGGAAAGATGGACTGGAAATTCGAAGGTTTTTGAGACATTGTCATTCTCTGGCAGTAAACTAGTCTCACGAACATTCTGACCAACTTCTAGTTCTGCCTGAAACCCTTTGGTGTGTCAGTACTTAACTCACAATATTGTAAACCCATAATCTATAGGATGCCTCATTTTAAGACCTCTTAAGATCATTCTGCAGTTAACATTATTTAAGGAAGATTTTGTAAAATATGTTATGCATGTATGCATCTTTCTTAGCTATACAAATTGATCTCTAGAGTTTACCATATAATATTCAAATGAAAAGTGTTAAAAATATGAAAGAGAGAGGGAGAACAAGTAATATCCTTCATTAATATCATGAGATAGTAAAGGAATAACATTCGCTTGCATTAGTTAATATTTGTACAATTCTTTGAATATAAAACATGCTTCATATGAGTGTTAAATTATTATTAATATTAGGTTGTCAAGTCTCTCTGGGTTGTGCTGCCTGTGCTTGCTGCATATTATGGAAATGAATACATGTCTAAGAGGATGAGCACTAGATCAATCAAATCAAGACTATACTGTAATGAGCACTGCTGAATCTGTTTTGCAGACAGCATTAATGCTCATGCACCTGCTGCTGTGATATTCACTGAAACACCTCCTGATTTCAGGTATTTTTTTCACTTTTCTTCAGTATGAATGGATCAACACTGAGCCATCACATTTGTTTGTGTACTGGAGCAGTGCTACTGTACTGATGACATTTCTATTCACACCCAGTTTCATATTCTTGATCAGCAAGTTATTATTATTCCAAGTGTTGTTTTTTTTGGAAATCATGAGATCTTCCTCTAGCAGTGATTATACATATGTTAAGAATGAATACTTACATTTTGTGCTGATGTTCTGTGTATTGACTATGATTGGCCAATTTCATATGAGCATCAGGTGAAAATAACATGAGTCTGCCCCTTTACGACAGCACAAAGTTTTTATAAATACTGATTACTGAGTTAAACTTTATGTAGTGTATAAAGTTTTTATCAATATATACAGTATGCATATCAATGAAAAGAAGATAATGTTCTATAATTATAGTTGCAAGGTGACTTCACTAGAGCCTTGCAGTATCAACACAGGTTCCTTTCATAAAGCACCTGGCTAATAAAATATGACAAGTGATGTCCTTTTAGTGATAGGCTCTTATTTCAGTGTAGAAAATATCTAGAAGAGAAATCATCAAGACATATTACAACAACAGATAAAGAGGAAAAAAGATACAGAAAAAAAAATTCCCAGACCTATTCTTTTGAAAGAGCTGAGAGAGGACTCATGTGAAAGAATCTTGAGGTTAATATTGACTATTTTATAATGTTTAACTTCCTGAAGTCCTGTGAAAACTTGCTTTTCCCAAGCTCCATGTAAATAAGACTGTATCAAACTAACCTGACTTCATCATCATCATTTCCTCCTAACCAAAATAACTAACAGGACTATTGATTTTGACTAGCCATTGAGTTTGAAAGAAATGACTGTATATCCCTTCTCCTCTGAGATGTGACTTCTTTGTAAACATTTAAGAGTGTTGTGGTCATTCTTACTCTGGTCTCACTGTGTGTAATTTGAGCAAAAGGAGATCTTTATCTGGATGGAGAAAAAAAAAACCAAAAAAACAGTTTTGCAGCACTTTGTCCTGGTAGGGCACAAATCTTGCCCAAATTGGTTTGGACCCCTCCTCTCCTCCTCCTGTAGCAAGGTTCCAGGAGTGGCAGGATTGAGCAGACAGTGAGGGTTTGGTCTGAGAGCCCCGTGGCACATGACCAAGTCAGGTGTCTTGTGCTGTCTCTCAAGTGTTAGGGTGGACACCTAGGTGCAGAACTTTGAATTCATTGGCCATAACAATGAACACTGATGCCCATTGGCCAGTTTCACCCTTCAAAATAGTCTATTTAAGGAAGAGTTGGCTTCTTTCCTGCTGCTTCTTACTGGGACCGAATGTCTATTTGCACCTCTTTCACAGCGGCCACATGTTTGCAGCCTGCATTGCAACCTATGGCAGCGACAAGGCAAATCTTTTTCTTCTCCTCTCCTCGGGACACTCTGTACCTATAGCATATGTGAGTATAGGTGGGATTAGGATTTCCCCTGTTATCAGGTTCCCTGTTTACCAAATTCTGACTGTTTAAACTGTTTGATTCTGTGATTATAAATAACCTTTGTGTAATAGCCTCTTATCGACCAAATACCCAAGGAACCTCAAGGAATTTTCCTGAAATTTCAATTATTAATAATAATAATTAATATTCATATTATTAATAATTTATAACATGTTATTAATAATCGTAACACACTCCCAGTAATAAATCACGTGTTAACCCAGAAAGAAGTAGTACTGATTATTGTTAAGTAAAAATATTTAGCAATAATATTTAGGGTTCAACGTAGCAAGAAAGCTGAAAGGAGACCAGTTGCTAAGGAGGAAATCCACCCCAATCCAAAATCTTACTTCTACTCATTTCTTATTGACAGGACTCGCACATTTACTTTTAACATCTGAATAAAATATTGGCAGTTCCTCAGCAACTAATGCCATGGAAATGGATTCACATACCCTGTGGGTATGAATCTACAATCCAGGATTAATTGAGATACTTTTACAAAGGGCAGATTTTTGTAAATAAGTCTAAATTTTAAACAAATTTACAGTTGTTGGTGTCTCGAAGGACATTTTTTAAGCTCCTGCTAAGACTTCTTTGAGCTTGTTCAGGAAGGACCAACATGTAGAGGCAGGTATTTGTTGCTCACATCCATAAAGCCTTGACCTGCCTGTCTCCCAGGCTGCCAAGGATTGGCAGAAAGCAACATGCTGTGTAATGGCTGATGATATGCAGGAGCCTTACTTCAGTCTGACTTGGAAGAAGTATTTTGCAATTAATAAAACCAGTATTTGTTTTTTATTGAGGCCAAAACCATGTACTCTGTTCCTGTCACTCAGAAACTAGTTTGCACATATCAGATGCATTGTAATGTTATTTTATCCAGATTTGTTGATCCGTGGATCTGTCAGTTTTTTGAGGGTGTTTAGAGAAGTAACTACCAAATTCTTTGCACTCATGGACAATAAGCTGGACATGAGCAGTCAGTGTGCACATAAGCAGTCATGTGCAACGCCAATGGCACCCTGGGCTGCATCAAAAGAAGCACTGCCAGCAGATGGATTGAGGTGATTCTGCCACTCTGATTTGGTGAGCCTTCACCTGGAGTATTACATCCAGGTCTGGAGTCCTCAATACAGGAAGGACACCTGATGGAGTGGGTCCAGAGGAGGGCCACAAAAATGGTCATGGGGTTGGAGCTCCTCTGTTCCAAGGACAGGCTGAGGGAGCTGGAACTGCTCAGCCTGGAAAAGAGAAAGCTCCAGGAAGACCTAATAGCAGCCTTCCGCTACCTGAAAGTGGCCTACAAGAAGGCTGGAAAGAGACTGTTTACAAAGGCCTATGGTGATAGGATAAGGGACAATGGTTTGAAACTAGGGATTTGGATCAGATGCTATGAATGGGTTCTTTACCATGAGAGTAGTGGAACACTGGAATATGTTGCTGTTGTAGAAATTAATAATTTGTTATTAATTATGAATATTCATTTTTATTATTAATATTAAAACATTGGGAAAATTCTCTGAGATTCTTTGGATTTTCAGCTGACAGGAAGTAGTTGCACAAAGAGTATTTATAAACACAGAATTAAATATTTTAAACAATCGGAACTTGGAAAATAGGAATGCAAAAACAGGAAAAATTCCAACAATGCTTATGGAGTCTTAGCATTAACTCTAGCGTATGTACTCATGATGCACTGGAGCAAAAATACAAAATATTCCAGGCAGAGGGAAGTAAACAAGGACTGGGTTGCTGCTAAGTTGCTGGTGCAAGCTGCAAACACGTGGCCACCATGATTCCCAGTTAAATGAGCCACGAATGGGGTGCTGCTCCCGGTGGAGTCAGTGCATGATTTCTAAATCACCTCCTATTAAATACTTTATTTTGAAAATTAAACTGGCCAGTAGGCACTAGCATCATTTCTTTGGCCAGTGAATTCAAAGCTTCATGCCTTGTGTGACAGTTCTAGTGAGTTCTTTGGGGGTCAGGGAACACATTCACACATGGGTACCCCCATCCAGGTACAGTTTCAACATTTTATTATAGCTTAAACACTAAAAACCTAACAAGAAAGGTATACTTGGAAACACAATACTTAAAGCTCAGATACTACAATCATAGAAAGAAAGGTATATGACAAGGAATGCCAAGTAACTCTGTTGATCAAAGAGCAGGTTATATTCACCTTATCCTACTCCTGAGCTGTGTAGATCACAGGGCTGGTCAGCACCCATCTTTTTAAGGTAGGTGTCCCCACCAAGAACTGCACCATCATGGTGGTCCTAACTGATACTGTTCCAAACCAGCCACCTAGGCTCTCGGTATACCTGGGTTCAGAGTTCTGTGACGTATATCCAGGACATCTCAGAAGTCCAAATACAGGAGAATGGAGCCCCTCCTTTATTCTAGAATCTGTTCCATACCATCTTTCCCTACTGTTCATGTTCATGTGCATACTTGCAAGCCCTGTTTCCCCTGGATCTTATCTCTCAGTAACCTAGTGATTATTGGCCTGTTGTAGCTTCTGATCAAAAGCATACTAACTCTTCCCTCTTACAGTGACCACACAGACATGTTGAGGGACAGCACAAGACATCTGACTTGGTGGTGCTAAGCTCCTAGCCCTCAGAGCTTTGCTGAGGCCAAGCCCTCCGTTGTTTGCTCATCCACTCAACTCCTGGACCCGCAACGGGAGGAGGAGAGCAAGGGTTAATCTGGCCTGGCAGGATTTATGCTCTACCAAGACAGTTGCCCAAGGAGGTGGTTAGCGCCCCATCTCTGGAGACATTCAAAGTGGAGCTTGACAGGGCTCTGGGCAACCTGACCTAGTTTAGGATGTCCTTGCTGACTGCAGAAAGAGCTGGATGAGACTACCTTTGGTGGTCTCTTCCAATCCAAACCATTCTGTGATTCTATATGGTTCTATATCTGCATGCTATGACCACTGAAGTATCAGTGAAATTCAAAGATTTTAAAAAAGTAGTTGTTTTGCAGCTGGACCTAGAAATTAGCTTTCCATTTATCTTTAAAATAAATGAGATTCATGTTAAAACTAACTTCATTGTAAAACTTCATAGAAGTTCTGAAACCTCACCCTCCTGTGGTTAAAAGAAGCCAAAGCAACTGACTTGTTCAGACTTGACATCTTATTTTTAGACAGTTAGATTAAGGAGAAGTTAATCTTGCCCTCAGTCCCTACCTGGGTATACTATAAAAACAAAAAGATCTTTTGGGCATGATAAACTTGACCTCAAACAGCTCCTACCTACCAAAATCTGAAAATCCTTCTTTTTGAAACTTATCTCTTTTGGACTCAGAAATTAAGAGCTGTCCTGAGGTGACCTACCAGTACCTAGAAAAACTTCAGTAATGTTGCATATATATTTCATTTATTGAAAGGAAAGAATATTAGCTGTTGGTACTAATACTCTGTTTAGGAGAACTTCAGCTGAGAAAATGCTGCAATGAAATTGGCATTTTACATGAGAAATTGGGACTACTCTCCTAAAATGCACCAGTGGCCTCCAAGTTATATTTGTGCTTGAGAGATAAGCCAAATGCCATTACTCTGTCCTGCAATAGTCTGTATTTTTAGAAAAGATGAAATAACCAACACTTGCTTTTTTTTACATCTGTGATATGAACCAATAACCCCATGAAATTGGATGAGCACTAACCTTCTGTGAAAAACGATTAGCCCTATGTTCTAAGATAAAAATAATAAAATATGAAAAAATTTTGAAGGACAGGCATTGCTCCTCCTGAGCTGAGAATTAGATTCCTCTGTGGAATTGTTTATAAGATTTTTTTTTTCCAGAGAAACATGAAATAGCAAGTAACACTATTTATTAAGATCTAATGAAATACATAGAGAAGCTTGAGTATAGGATACATTTCTCAAAAACAATGTGGTAGCTAAGATTTCTGTTCATGCCCTTCATCTTGATCTGCAAAAACAGTGTGAATGCATGCAAGGCAGAATTTGCCAGTGCTGCTATCAGGGAGACATTAAGCATGAAAGAACTTGTACTGAGCTCGATGCTTTACCAGGCATATGAGCTAGTTCATTTCCAGTCTTGCAAAGCTCACATAAAAAAACCCTGCTTTTAATATATTTCCAACTGAACTCCAAGCATAATCGATTTTTTTAAAACTAATTTTTTTAACCCAAAATCTAATATTTGGTATAGACGGCACCTGAATTTTCTAAGTAGAAGCTTGAAACATATTCCTATATTCATATGTATATTTCCATTTTTCTGTTGTTACTTTGTCAACAGTGCATTTCCTAGGTTTGCTATGTGTAATTTCAAAAAAGCAAAGACAGAAGCTTCAATGTCATGATTCTACCTATTTAGTCAGACATACATGTACTGCCTTAAAGAATCTTAAGTGCAGGATTTCTGGGAAAATATTAAAAAAGACAAGGTGGCATTTTCAAAAAGAGATGCATGATTTTGAAGTTGAAATTCAATTTTAAAAATGATTAAAGAATTAAAGTTTTTTACATTTCACTGAACAGCAACATAATTTGACAAGTAAATGCTTACATCACTTGACAATTTTGCATATCCTTTAGGAGAATGAAGACATTACAGGGAAAGAAAGTCTCCCTGATCTGTTTTTCACAAAGTGTTTGTTAGATTGACTATCTGCAAATGAAAGGCAGTTGAATAACATAAAAGATATACAAAGGATGAGATGAGAGTAGTCATGTCATGTAGACTGCTGAAAATATAAATCTTCATACCAAAAATTATGTTCTAAGGGAAAAGAGAAGACTCGAAGTCCCTCTGGAAATCAATAGTGTCATAAATTGGGACAGTAACCCTGGCAGCCTCTTGGGAGAGTGTCAAACTTTCCTAGCTAGTATCCTACCTCTGTGTCCCAGAACACAACCAAGGCAGTTGGGTGCTGTCTGGTAGAGTGACAGAGATTTTCTCCTCTCGCCTCTATGAGGGAAGGACTCTCTATATGCTTTTTGTTTCAAGACAAGGTGAAACAGCCTGATAGTATTCATCTCATCCAAATCTTTATGGATGTATGTGTCTGCATCTGTCCCAAATCCCAGGCACTCAAATATTCAGTTATCACCCTTTTTCCTTCAGCTGCACTGAATCCTTATCTCTACCTGAATATGTTTCTATTAAGTAAATTTATTTTCCCATATAGCCACGATTACTGGTATCATGACCCTGAAGAGTACTGGGAAACACAAATAAGATTAAATGTTAAATGAAGAAGCTGGGAGGGTAAAAAAAAAAAAAAAAAAAGAGGAAAAAAATATAAATGCTGCCATCCATCTACAAAACATAAAATTGTCTGAGGATGACAAAACAGGAGTATTTCAATAACAACCATCCTTTAGGAACGTATTCAGATGTTTCCAATAGAGCTCTGTTTATCCTTGAGTTTCAATTCTCTCAGGGTAGAAAAAGGACAGTGGTTGGGTTGCTGTGCTCCAGGCTGAAGGAGATTATAGGTGTTTTCCTTCACACAGAGAACATAGATATGGGGAAAGGGATAAAGTTCTTATACAGCTACACAGGATTCACCTTCATAGAGTCAAAGGATTTTGTTTAATGACTAATATCCTTTTATTCTTAAATTAAATGTTTAACCTTAAATTGGGAACCTCTAAATTATTTTAAAGCAACAGAGGAAAACTACTAATATATGTTTTAATAGTATCAGTAAAGACATATTTTTCTATGTTAAGCTTCACAGACTGCTTTGCTTTACTGCATGAACTTTGACTATAGGGCTGTACACATTTTCCATTTAGTAAACCTACATCTGTATAGGATACTTAGGAAATACACAGAGACTTCCAAACCAACTGTATAAGAGTTAGCCTGGACTCCAGATGAGAATAGTCTTGGCTTTGATGAACTCTGTCCATGACTGTATATTCTGTTCCTCTCATTAACTTCAGTAGTGTAGTACACTAACAACACTGGACATTTTGTGACATTATAGTATTTATGAAAATTCAAAGCTAGTTGAATGTGATGGAATATTGACATGGTCAAATCTTTGGATTGGTTATGCCTAGAACTTCTCCTTTATGTGAGCTGCTCTAGGTGAGCTGTAATATTAGTTATGAAACTGGGAAAGGCAGGTTTTGTTGGAGTACAAACTTTAAATGACAGAAAATTGCAATGCATGTATAGTCATTATAAATAAAAGGTTTAGAAACAGTTCTTCCTTGGAAGAATGTCCTTGCATGTGAACTTGGTTTGAACTAGCTC
Organism: Psilopogon haemacephalus; assembly: GCA_013396835.1. Taxonomy (NCBI): domain Eukaryota; kingdom Metazoa; phylum Chordata; class Aves; order Piciformes; family Megalaimidae; genus Psilopogon; species Psilopogon haemacephalus. Next base: position 12,206 of record VWZI01021230.1, on the reverse strand, counting down.
GGAGACATTTTGGGCTATAGCAAAATTTGCTTATTTGTCTGTAGTCTTCTGCCATCTCTGCGGTCTAGTTGATCCACATTCCTTTCTCACAGTTCTCCTTCCCTTTCTATTTGAGCTGAAGATTTGCAGGTCCTTGTTAAGATTATCTCCTTATTTTCTTTTCCTTTCTGTATTCTGCAGATGAGATAAGTCTTGTCTTCATATTTGCCTTTCTGTAAAGGCTGATATCAGGAGAAATGAAACACGAATATTCATTTAATGGAATTACAGAAATAATATGGGCACCCTATGCCAAGACAGCCTCATTCATGAGAACTTGCCCTTGATTTCACAAACCTGTCAGATGCTCTCTGCTAAGATCATATCCTCACTGTGAATAGGGAGAACTGCACTATTGTTGGGCAAGAAAGCATGGAAACCACTGTAAATTATCTGCCTTAGCAGATACACAGGGAAGTTTTTCCTTTGGTACAGAATAATTGGAATGACCACCTTCTGTACAACATAAAGATGGAAGAATATTAGAAAAATGAACATAAGATTATGTCTGGATATCCTAGAAAAGAGACAAGCTTTACTGCAATACTGTATTTTATTCACAAGATGATAGAGGGTATAGCTCCATCAGCTTATTTGGAATTATTTGTTTCCATTAATAGTCTGAAAGCACCTGTTAGCCAAAAACACTTGGGATTTTACCATTCTACCTGACATAATAGTTATGAGAAGAAAATGTATTTCATTTCATGTGGATGGATTTCTGTGATTCAGAAGAGAGCAGTAAAATGTATGTATGTAATTTGATTAGGAGGAAGAACAAAATGAAACAAATAGTATTGCAGTCATTAATCAGAATCAAGTCCCTGCTGCGCTAGACACATTCCGAGTTGACATGGGAGATGTTATTACCTTACTACAGAGGGAAATTCACCTCTGTGTGGAAAGTTACAGGTCTATATATCATCTAAAGCCCACATAAATCCATCAGTTTTATGTGGGCTTTCAAAACATAACACCTTTTTTCCATAAAGAAAGGAAGATGACACAGGAAGAAATATACTTCTGTTGCTTTTTTTAAAGCCGAATTTTACTTTTATCACCTACAAGACTTAGAATAAGTTTATGTACTTAAGTGTCATTTATGAAGTTCAGTGTGGCAGTAATAACTGAAATTTTATCACCTTATCTATGCTAAGGTTCTTAAGATGAATGCAAGTCATTCTTCTGAAAGTTTGATAGCTCTCTATGAAATAAATGTAAGGAACCATTTATGAGCTGAGATATACCTAAATGCTGGTGTTTGAATGAGTACACTGTGCTAGCTAAAAAGCAAACCAGTTTGAACAAACTGCAAATACCTCAGCTTCCAACATAAACAGAACAAGAGGTCTGTAAAACATCTGATTTTAGATGTTTTCATGCCATAAAAATGAATATGATCATCTACCTTTAGACTGTAAAATCAGTTATTCTAGATCCAACACCTTCATAAAATTAATGACTTGAGTAATGGAGGACAGAATTAGAGGGAGGGTTTCTTGTAATGTAACATCACGATATAAGTCTTTCACACGATATAAGTCTTTCACACTGAGTTTAATATCTCTGCCACATAGCAAAGTAAGACACAGAAATGACTGAAAGGCAATATTAATTTAGTGTTTCTACCTCCATGAATATGCAACTTACATTTACACAGAGAGTAACACAAAAAAAGAATAAGTATAAAAATGAGCAACTTTCAGATATATTCTGTGACAAATCTGAAACTGCACAAGTATCCTCAGGTCAATTGCTTTTGAATTAGTGGTAAAAAAAGTGTTCTGGAATAAGTACTGTGGGAAAACTCAAGTCTGGGAATAAGAATAAACACCAAAATTCCACATGCATTCAAGAGGAAATCTAGGTTTTAAGCCATCATACTATAAGAGGCAAAAGTGGGAACTGTTCAGAGCTTTTCAGAGCTGTGAAATGCTCAGTCTAACCGGAGATAGGTAAACTAGCAGAATGAAAATGAGGGGAGCAAAGAGAAATGAGCAATATAGTTTCCATGTGACTTAGCAATTTGTCACTTCTGTCTCAGTAACTTTTATGATTCATGGGTAAAGAATAAAAGATAACACTGCATATAGTACAGTCTTATCAACAGAAGCTTTGGGGTGAATAATTTACAAGCTATGCAAATGTTCAAAAAATTTAATAACTAAAGGCTTTATAAATTTGCATAGTTTTGTTGTTCATGTGGAACACAGAACTTTCAAATGGTTTATACATTAATACTTTTTGCTTTTTTTGTTTGTTTGGTGTTAATGGTTTTTTTGGGGGGGGTTGTTGTTTTTCTTTTGTTTTTGTTTTTGGGTTTTTTTTTTTATTTTCATCTTTATTATTTCCTTTACTTGCCATAAGTCTATCTTTTCGTAGCTTTGATGGACTTCTAAACATTGTAAACGACGTAAAAAACTTTTGTATTGGACACTGACAACTCATGCCTTCAGCTTTTGAAATCTTGGTCTTTTCAAGAAATATAATGTTCCAAGTCACCATGAGAAGATGAAAGTGCATATTCTAGTGACATAAAATGTTCTGAATTTCCTTGCACCTCTGGAAGACTTAAAAACTGGCACAGATCCACTCACACAGAAACATTATTTTTTAAAAAATTGCAATGTCATTTAAAAGATACGACACTACAGTGAGTAGCGACTGTCACAAAATATTGTGATTGTGATTTACTTTCAAAACAGGAAGCAAATAGTATTTCAGAGTTTATGTTTGACTCATTTTGGAAAATCTTTCTGGTATGTTATTCTAGGTCCAATAAATTTGATCACTTGTGATATTCAATCAGAAGGATTAACCTAGGAATCATCTGTGTCCATAAACAATTATCACAACATCCTCGGAAATGTGAATATGGAATACTGTTAATTGAATGGACAAAAGTCTAAGATTGAGGAATATAAACTCCACAATTACAATGTCATCAGACTTTTTCTTTAACAAAAGAATATATTATTGATGCTTTTATTGCTATTACAGGTTTTTTAATTTATGTTTTCATAGAATCATAGAATGGTTTAGTTTAGAAGGGATCTTAAAGAGCATACAGTACCAACTCCCCACCATAGTCAGTGACACCTCCCACTAGAACAGGTGGCTCAAGGCCTCATCCAAACTGGCCTTGAACACCTCCTGAGAGGGAGCAGCCACAACCTCCCTGGGCAACCCATTACAGTGTCTCACTACTCTCACTGTAAAGAACTTTCTGGTAACATCCCATTTAAATCTCCCCTCTTCCAGTTTAGACCCATAACCCCTCATCCTGTCATTGCAAGACCTCACAGATAGCCTCTCCCCAGCCTTTCTGCTGCAATCCCAAGCACAAATCCAGTCTGAGTGGTGAGTGGCTGGAGAGCAGCTCTGAGGAAAAGGACCTGGGGGTCTGGGTGGATGAGAAGCTCAACATGAGCCTGCAGTGTGCACATGCGGCTCAGACAGNTTCAGCCTGGAGAAGAGAAGGCTTCGGGGAGACCTTATAGCAGCCTACCAGTATCTGAGGGGGGCCTACAGGAGGGCTGGGGAGGGGCTGTTCACAAGGTCTTGTAATGACAGGACGAGGGGGAATGGGTTCAAATTGGCGGAGGGGAGATTTGAACGGGATGTTAGGAAGAAATTCTTCACAGTGAGGGTGGTGAGGCACTGGCACAGGTTGCCCAGGGAGGTTGTGTCTGCTCCCTCTCTGGATGTGTTCAAGGCCAGGCTCGATGAGGTCTTGAGCGTCCTGATCTAGTGGGAGGTGTCCCTGCCTGTGGCAGGGGGTTGGAACTGGATGATCTTTGAGGTCTCTTCCAACCTAGACCATTCTATGATTCTATGATTCTATGATTCTGTAGATCCCTTTCAGATACTGGAAGGCTACTACAAGGTCTCCTTGAAGCCTTCTGTTCTCCAGGCTGAAGGCCCCCAACTCTTGTAGTCTGTCCTCATAGCAGAGCTGCTCCAGCCTTGTCATGGTAGACCTGAAGGGTCAAAATAGGCCTGTATGTGTGCTGGCTTGCCCAAACATGTTTTTTAGCCTTCCCTCTATTTTGGGGAAGAAGCAACTGCAGGAAAAAGAGACAAAAAACCTGGTACCATGGAGTCTGAGCACCCTGGCTTATACGACTTGTTTTTCTCCTGCTTCCCATGGTAAACAAGTAGCACTCACTAGCTTTGTGCTAAGCTTGTGCTAGGCCTATGGTCTCTTCCTATATGGGAATAGCAAACCTATGGCTTCACCCAAATACGGTCATAACTTGGTTTGCTGCCACACCAATTGGCTAAGCTAATGTCCAAAAGGGTCCAAATGATCTCAGGCATTGATATTAAAAGCAGATAAGCATATAACACAGCATGCTTTTGTCATGCTTATGCTTCTGCCATGCTTTTGCTATTCTGTGTTCTGTATCTGTGCCTGTATCGTCTTGTTATTATATATAGTAATATAAGCTATATTCCAGCCTGGAACCATTTTTAGTTTTTCCAGGAGCAATTTGAATAAGCCTTCATGCATTAGTTGCATACAGCAGCCAGCATGAGATCCACATCTGCTGAGACACGTCGCAAGATGTCTGCCTGCGCCTGCCGGAGCAGCCAACATCTCATGAAAATGAGCAAGCCTGAAGGCACATAGATCATCTAAAGCTGGGAACAGGCCAGTGATTTTCTGCACCCCCTCTTCTTTACCCAGCAGCCTGGTGAGCCTGGGATGGATCAGTCTCAGCCACAGCTGCAGCTGCAGCCAGTGGCCAGACCAGCTGGGAAGGCAACCAACAGAATCTCTGCAGGTATTCTGAGTACTGTTTCAATTACTGATAACCCCATAAGATGGAGAAGTAATACTTGTGAGTAAACCTAAAGCTTTGCATATTACCTAGATTCTACCCTAAGCAGAAAGGGGGGCCCTGAGTTCTATCTAGTGACCACACAGCACTATTGACCACAAGAAATCTCTTCCAGTGTTAATTAGCTTAATTGAATTGATTATTTATGCATATATTGATAATTACTACTAGATCTAGATATCGTTTATGTAATTGCTCCATGACGGTTACAATTGAACTGGTTTAATATTAACAATAAGTGATCGGGAGTGGAAAATGTGGATATAAAAATTAATAAACAATATTAATTTCAGAAAATCATCTCATATTGATTAATCATAACCCCTTCCATCACAAGCCTCTCCAGCCTCATGCTTTCCTTTGAAACTTTGAAGACTAGCAAGTTACTAGCACATCTATTTCAAAGTTTGGTAAGATTTGCACCCAGGAATGAAAGTCAAGAGGACAGTCAAGGTTCTCCTGCAGTACGCTGATTTGTGTAGGTAAGATTTTAGAAAAGTAGGAAGTATAATGACATAAAACAGTGAATTCTTAAAGCTACAGATGTTTCACCTTTTCATAATGCAACATGAGATTAATTCTGAATCACTAAATAAGCTACTATATTTTATAGACAGAAGTTAAAAAATACTAGCGACACCACAAACTATGTTTTTTTAAAACAAAGTTTATATTGAAATACAAGAAACTAGAACACAAAATATATTAAGACATGAACATCAAACTAGTTTCACATAACACATCAGAGAAGTTGCTAGCAGCACTTCATAAATTAAATGTTGGCCTTTAGCATTTATTTTGCATATTATAACCAGATTTTGTAAAATTAGATATAACATATTCATTAAATTAAAAAATAAATTAGATAGGCTATAAAAAAGGGACCAAATAGTAAACAGCTACCACCAACCTGATGTGGTTCCTGGAAGAAAAATGTTTAGTAGTTAAAAAAAAAAAAGGCCATTAAAAAGTGATACTGAATTAGATGAACACTGGTGTGCAAAGTCTCCGTTATTCAGTAAACATCTGAACAAACCTATTCTACAGTTTCTGCTTGCTTATTTATACCTTCGCCATAAATCTAAGAACAGTAAAGCAGCCTTTTTCTTAATATTGCAACAATTATATCTAAGTACAATACATGGTATATGTATTGTATAAAAGATAATTTAATAAGATTCAAGGTGTTAGATGTATTTTTTTTAATCTTTTAATATTAATGTTTGGGTTTTGCTTTTAATTTTTCTTCTCAAACTCATGACTCATAAATTGCAAAAGAACTGCAATATTACTTGCATGCAAAGGGCTCCATACATGTAACAAGGGTATGTTTACAGAGTTAGGAGGAGGAGTCCCATAGTTCAAATCACTCTGATTCATCCCCAGGGAGGCTCTGACTCCCAGGTTGTGCAGTACTGTCAGTGTGGTGTTCTGCTCTGACTGTTCTGCCTAGGAGTATGGACTTACTCTTGTTCTAATTCAGGTCTTCATCTTCAGTACAGGTTGTCATCCTGAAGCCCTGCTGGAGCCATGAAAATGCTCACAGAGCTAGAATATTATTCATAAAACGGTATTCAGCTGTCTCAGTTCAGTCTCCTTAAGAGTTCTTTCTAGGTAGTGGAGACTGATGGGCTTTTTGAAGGAGTCATGAAAAACAGGGACCTAATTTAGATTTTCTAAATTACACCCTGGATGCTCCACCCACGTTACACAGTAACTTGCTTCTTGTTAAGTAATTTTTCATGTAGGTAAGCCACAGTCAGAGCCACAGTCACTTCAAGACATGCTCTCAGTTCTAGTCTAAGAATGCAGTCTTGTTTTTCAACAAGCCTAAAGATACTCTGAAAGCCCTTACACATTAAACACAGCACTTGCCAGTCCTTAAATATCTAAGAAATTAACTCTCTGGCAGTTGCTGGGGCTCACGGGGAAAACCAGCAAGTTGGCTTCCAGAGGAATGGTTTGATAGCACTTCCTCCTCTTCAGCAAAGGTTCCAATTCCAGTGCTTCCACATTTCAGCTTCGTGTCTTCTAAACCAAACTAATTTCTTTTTGGTGATTGAAATTGCTGTTTGTTAACAAACTTTTCACACTACAGGTCATATTATGTTGGTGTAATACAGGACATAATGGTCTGTGGGCAGATACAAGCTTGCTCTAAGCTGACCCAAATTCTGTGATCAACAATGGCACAAATGCTAACTTTAGTTAGTGGAATTGAACCTCTCTTTGATTCTGCACCTCTGGCACAATTAATTTGTGACTCAGATCACCTTCCCAGAGAAAAACAAGAGCTGACACTATTAGCTCTCTTCCGTGTGGGAATAGTTTAAAGTAAATGAAGTTAAAAACAGCACCCTAAACTACACACAGCAACCTGCAAATAATGCAAAGTGCAGAGCACTGGTGCAGCTGAGAGCTGTGTCACACAGAACTTATGAAGCAATGAATGACATTCTGCATTAGCTCCATGATTAACTGAACTAAACCTCCACAGAGGTTTCCAATATGCATTCTCTGCCACACGGGATGGTTTAACTCAAAGAGGTATCTTGAAGGTAAATTGTAAATGTGATAATTTATTGAAATGAGACTGAAAGCAAAAGTAGTACGGATAAAATATGGTAACAGTACCATGACCTTGTATTTTAGTGCCTAAAAAATGTTAACTGCTGAAATTAAGACTATTTACATTGGGAATTGTTTAGTAAAATCATGGTTCAGGCTGCTATAGTATACAGTTGTTGCTTGAGCCAGAAAATGCATTGAAATAATCTTACAGGCCAAATTTATTCTCCTTGCTGCACCTTAAGAAACTCTGTGGTCCCCATTTATTTTTTGCATTGATACTGAAATAGATGTAGTTTTCATTATGTCAATATATACACATAGAGGATAAAGTAAAAATATAATTTGTAGAACTTTGTGCAAGTCAAAATGAGATTTACTCCAAAGAAAAGCAGTTCTGTAAGTACTTACCAAGCCACTTAGCTGCTTTATTGAGGCCTTCAGAGAGCCTGGTGTTGCTCAAGATGCTCTGGGGATGAATTTCAGTCTTAGAACATAAGTCCTCAGTTTAGTGTTACACTAACTCGCCCAATCATTCACCTGCACCAGCAGTAGGATAAGCAGGATAAATTAAAAAATATATATTTAATACAATCAAATTCTGAGGAATTTGTAGTCTGATTTGGAGCACAAGGGAAACCGAGGGAAAAAAAACTGGCATGGAGAAAGGTAGGATTGAAAGCTAAATAAAACAAATGCACTTAGAAAACTGGATTGGAAGTGAAGCAAATGCTATGGTCCATCCCAAGGCTGCTCTGAGTTTCTCTTAAAGTGAAGGAAATTACAAATTAAAAATGCAGAAGAAAAATTCAAAGGAGAATTAAAAGGAAAAAAAAAGTATCTGGGCAGAAAGATTAAGTGTTGAAAAGTGAAATAGTTAAGCTAAGTAGTCCACATGGACTGACACTTCAAAAGATGAAATGGGCAGAAAAAGCAATATTTTAAAGATTATATCCATTGGCATGGACCTGAATTATCTCCCTCCCAACAATGGGACTCTTCTCATTTCAGTGCACTGGACTTTAATAATGAGAGAAGTAGAAAATATCTCTAATGGAAGAGCAGTACTTTACTTAGCTATAAGCACTTTTGGTATAGTTTGGTCTTAGCACATCAAACAGACAGGCCATTTCAGACTTTTTAGCCTGTAAGTAGCATCTCCAGTTATAAAGTGTCAATTAACAACTCACTTGTGAGAATCTGTTCATCTGTTTAGGAGTATTTTGCCAAAAGCACACATGGACAAATTAGCCTTTTATAGATATGTGAATGAATGTTACTGTCTGAAGTCAGAGAACTAAAATAGTAAACAAAAATGTACCTAAGATGCCAAGTTATGAATTTCAAAGATGAAACAGAGGAGGATGTAATAAGAAACAATGATTTAGCCTGGGCTGAGAACATAAGACACACACTGTAACTTCCTTGATTGCACTTCACTTCATTTTTCTCCTTTCTTAGAACCTTTTCTTCACCTTGAACCTTCCTCCCTCTTTCCACTTGACATCCTGAGAGACTGATTCCTGTGTGTGCATCACCCACAGTGGCATTCCCTGTCACTCATTTCTTTGGTTTTCAGACCATGCTTTCCTGCTTTCTCCCACAGTGCCTTTCATGCTTTAAAACAGCTCATGCAGGTACCATGTAACCTTCCTCTCATCCCCGAGTAGAACTTATCACGGCTGAGAGGTTTGCAGAAATTGCTGATGACAAAGGTGCTCCAGAGTGTTCTGCCCTACTGCTTACCCTGTTGAACATGATTGATTAGCAGCTTCTTTGTCCTCCTTGTCAGAATCTGTGAGCCTCTTCTCATAAACTAAAAGTGTGTGTCGTCTTTCTGTTCAGTGTACAGCACCCAGCACAGAGATCCCTAATCTTTAACTTGAAATTCCTAGGCTCTGTGGTAGCACAAATCACAAAGTATTAAAACAAAATCAGTTTCTTGAAATCCACAGGAAAATTATCTCCTGACACAAACCACAGTTTAGTGAGATGCATTATGAATCCCAACAATGGGCTCTGTGTGGGCATTCTGAGCTGCTTTACTCTCTTCAGAGCTGTTTCAGAAGATAATTGAGCAGATGCTGGATTTTAAGGGGCAGATGCTGGATTTTGAGCCACGTATAAAAGGTGTGTTTGGTGCACCTGATTTTCCCAGGGCATTGTCAGAGCCTTACAATGATCTACTTAGAATCATAAACTCATAGAAACAGTCAGAGGTGGAAGGGACCACAAGGATCACCTAGTTCCAACCGCCCTGACATGCCCAGGGACACCCTACCTTAGACCAGGCTGGCCAGAGCCTCATCCAGCCTTGCCTTAAACACTTCCAGGGATGTGGCTCCAACCACCTCCCTGGGCAACCCATTCCAGGGTTCCACCACTCTCATGGTGAAGAACTTCCTCCTCACATCCAATCTGAATCTGCCCACCTCCAGCTTTGCTCCATTCCCCCTAGTCCTGTCAATACCTGATAGCCTAAAAAGTCCCTCCCCAGCTTTTCAGTAGGCCCCATTCAGATACTGGAAGGCCACAAGAAGGTCACCTCAGAGCCTCCTCTTCTCCAAACTGAACAGCCCCGACTCCTTCAGCCTGTCCTCCTAGCAGAGGTGCCTCAGCCCTCTGCTCATCCTTGTGGCCCTTCTCTGGACAAGCTCCAGCATGTCCACATCCCTCTTGTGATAGGGGCTCCAGAACTGGGTGCATTACTCCAGGTGGGGTCTCACCAGGGTGGAGTAGAGGGGGAGAATCACCTCCCTCGACATGCTGGCCACTTGTCACATTTACATTTCACAAGAATTTGTTTGTTAGTTAAAAGATCTTATAAATCTACCTCCTGTAGTAGTTTTTGCAGGTTCTTCTTTTAAACGTGCTGGGCCATTACACATCTCTACATGTGTCCCTTCAACCCTAAAAACCTGATGGTTAGAAGTGACAATCTCAAGTTGTACAGTATTATTATATTTATGAGTTTTGTTTGCTTGTTTAATATAAATTTTTACCCTCTCAAATGCCATAGACTTTTCTTTTCCAACTGTACAACTGAGTAAACAAACTGAAATATTTCTTATCCCACACCTTTTTTTCCTTACTTTGCCTATTTTTTTCTTATTATAGTGGCCTTATGACTGCTGTGTGCTTGTGCATCCATAGTGCAGGATTAGCTATAGCATATGTTACAAAAATGTTAAGCCTGGCACTTCAACCTCTGCTTCCCTCGCCAGCTTTTCTGTAGCTTGAATGCTTCTAAAATTGCAGAGGTTTTTTATTACTAGTACTTAGCTCTGGACCCTGACATGTTCTCACTGCCTCCTCATTCTGCATACCTGAAAGAGATTTCCATAGGGTCCTTTTAACTCTATCATTACAGTCAATATCTTTTACCCAGAGGTGAGCTGTACCTGCATTCCTATTAAGTGAGACTGCACTTGAACAAGGACTACTGCACCACTGGACTGGTCCATTTGTTCTTCAGCGCACTGGTTTGTAGCTACTAGTTTCAAAACATGTTTTTCTTTTGAGTTCCAACAGGTTACAGTGATTGCATAACTTTTAACCAACCATACTATGACAGTCTGAAACAGCAAAACAGGAAAAGAATAGTGATAGAGTCAAGGTTTGCAGAGAGAAGCAAAATTCTGTGGTTGTAGATGGGAATATAAAGAAGCTTTCAAGCATCACCTGGAAGAGAAGCAGCACACCACAAACTAGTAATGAAGGATGAGTTCCAAAGTCCTTTGGCTTTATCAGTGGATTCAACACATAGTATACATTAGAAATGAATCTTCACTCTCTCTCTCTGCCATTGGGCTGCCTCAGAGTCCTGCTTGAAACTTTGTGTGGAAAGAAGACTGTTAGGCAGGAAGAATTTTTTTTTTTTTTAAATACAAATACTTCTCTTGTCTACCACGGTGTTCATTGGCTGCTGTGCTAAACAGGATTCATCTTTTTCTCATTATCCCTCATCAGATGTGGCTTGTATTCTTAGTGACTCTCACTCCATCACCGCTGGGGACAGATAAGGAAAGTTAAGACGACATGAAAGAAACGTTGGAGGCAATTGCCGTATCCAAGAGTTTCTCAGCCCACAGTGGCATGAGTAGTACAGATAACAGCCTTTTTCAGGCAGGCATAGAAATGAGAAGAGGGTGGATAAGACTTGAATCAGGATAGGAACTTCAAGGAAAGTGTGAAACAAAACAGAATGATCAAAAAGTGGCTGACAGAATAAAACAATAATTAGATTGCAAAGAAGAAGGGAGGCAAAGGAAATCACTACACTATGGGATTTTGAACTAACTCAGTCTGAAGGAGAGATAATTTGATAGAAAGGGGAAAAAACTGAATCAAAGAGTAAAAGGAAAGGAGTCTCCTTCAAATATTACTCTAAGATTTATAAACAAAAAATATCTTGTTTCTCTTTGAAATTTATGCCCTGTATTTCTTTCTAACAGCAAAAATGACATCACTGGTCTGGATGGACTTTTGGAAGTTACTGAAAATTCAACCCAAATAGCTACATTGTAAACCTGATGAGAATATCTATTAATTCTAGCAGTGCACATTTGGGTAATTTAGAGGATTTTGTTTGGTTGTTTTTTTGTTTCTATGATACATGGTAAATTAGCAATTTCTCATGCCTCAAAATAGTGATAATGGTTAGAATACTTATACATTCAAAACCACGTCCAGGTTGCTGAACACACAGTATGCATATAGAATCATAGAATCATAGAATGGTCTAGGTTGGAAGAG
>VWZI01021229.1:11362-21614 GCA_013396835.1 Psilopogon haemacephalus | reverse complement strand
GGCTGGAGAGGTGTGCCCAGGCCAACCTCATGACATTCAACAAGGTCAATGTGGGTGCAGTCCCAAGCACAGATCCCGGCTGGGTGGGGAATGGCTGAGAGCAACCCTGAGGAACAGGACCTGGGGGTCTGGGGTGGTGCAAAGCTGAAGATGAGGCTGCAGTGTAAGTGCAGCCCAGACAGCAACTGTGTGCTGGGCTGCAGCAAGAGCAGCTGTGGGCAGCAGGGCAAGGGAGGGGATTGTGCCCCTTGGCTCTGCTCTCCTCACACCCCACCTGCAGCACTGTCTGCAGCTCTGCAGCCCCCAGCACAAGGACATGGAATTGTTGAAGCCAGTCCAGAGGAAGCCACGAAGATGCTGAGTGTGCTGCAGGAGCTCTGCTGTGAGGACAGACTGAGAGAGGTTGGGCTCTGCAGCCTGGAGAAGAGAAGGCTTCCAGGAGATCTTGCAGTGGTCTTCCAGGATCTGAAAAGGGCTACAGGAGGGCTGGGGAGGGACTATTGACAAGGTCTTGTAATGACAGGATGAGGTGGAATGGGTTTAAACTGGCATAGGGGAGATTTAAACTGGATGTTAGGAGGAAGTTTTCAGTGAGGGTGATGAGACACTGGCACAGGTTGCCCACGGAGGTTGTGGCTGCTCCCTGCCTTGAGATGTTCAAAGCCAAGTTGGATGAGACCTTGAGTGACCTGTTCTAGTGGGAGGTTTCCCTGCCTGTGCACAGGAGAGCTGGAACTGGCTGAGCTTTGAGGTCCCTTCCAGACTAAACCATTCTGTGATTCTATCATGCAGGAAAGAGATGCCTGCTTGCCTGCTGTAAGATGCAGGGATGCAAAGCTGAGGAACTGAAGATGCCAGTGGTATATCATGATGCTTCATTTGTGTCAAATGGCAGCTAGGAATTACTGCTACAAGAACTAAGGAATCAGTAACACCTCTTGTTAATTTGGTTTTTTTTCATTGGCTTTCTTTTTTTTTTTTTTTAATATTTTAAAAAATCTTTTTCATCTCTTTGGTGCCATTTCTTTTACCTTTTAGAGGGATATATACAGGTGAGTTTTGTCGTGTTGCAAGCAAGCATCAATCAACCTGGTGGCTGCCGAGATTCGAACGCGGCGTTTCTGCAGCTACATGTGCAGGGCTCTCTACTGTTCATCCACAAGGGGCAGCCCACATAATGCGGTTTTGCAATCCTCTGGTGCTGCTGAAACTTTTCCAGGCGACAGGAAACTGCTAGTTAAGTACATATGTAAGGTTGAACAACAGTTATCAAGCATTAAATACACTGCAGCATAGAAAAGTGCAAATCGGAGTTACCTATAGCAGGCACAATGTTTACTTTTGCTTATCACTTGCTTATCTTCCAGCAAGTTTCATTACTTTGAAGAGCCCCAGTGTTGCATGTGGACATAACAGACCATAGAATCATAGAGTCAGTCAAGGTTGAAAGGAAGCACAAGGATCAGCCAGTTCCACCCCCCCTGCCATGCCCAGGGACACCCTACCCTACATCAGGCTGTCCACAGCCTCTGCCAGCCTGGCTGCAAACACCTCCAGGGATGTGGCCCCAAACACCTCCCAGGGCAATCCATTCCAGGGCCTCACCACTCTCATGATGAAGAACTTCCTCCTCACATCCAGGCTGAATCTCCCCACCTCCAGCTTTGCTCCATTCCCCCTAGTCCTGTTATTCCCTGATATCCAAAAAAGTCCCTCCCCAGCTTTTTTGTAGCCTCTTTCAGATCCTGGAAGGCCAGAAGAAGGTCACCTGGGAGCCTCCTCTTCTCCAGACTGAACAGCCCCAAGATGTTTCCCATGAAAACACTTATTTCTTCTCCTCTTCATGGGAGGGGATGCAGACCCACACCTGTATGCCTTTCCAGGAATGTGTTGTTGGGGACCAAATATCACAGAGTCTTTTATGATCCTGGCTCCATCACATGGTTTGTTGATATTGCCTGAGTGAGCACAATTAATAAGAGACATCCTATGTGTAAAAGATTCAGGAAGACCAAAAAAATGTATCCTTCCACTGTACTTGGCACTGGCCAGGCCACATCTTTATTACTGTGTCCAGTTCTGGTCCCCTCAATTCCAGAGAGATACTGAGGTGCTGGAAGGTGTCCAGAGAAGGGCAGCAAGGCTGGGGAGGGGCCTGGAGCACAGCTCTGTGAGGAGAGGCTCAGGGAGCTGGGGTTGTGCAGCCTGCAGAAGAGGAGGCTCAGGGCAGACCTCATTGCTCTCTACAACTACCTGTAGGGAGGTTGTAGACAGGTGGGGTTCGGCTCTTCTCCCAGCTAAACAGCAACAGAATGAGGGGACACAGCCTCAAGTTGTGCCAGGGGAGGTTCAGATTGGATGTTATTAACAGGAAGTTCTTGCCAGAGAGAGTGATTGGCATTGGAATGGGCTGCCCAGGAAGGTGGTGGAGTCACCATCCTTGGAGCTGTTCAAGAAAGAACTGGATGGGGCACTTAGTGCCATGGTGTAGCTGATTGGCTAGGGCTGGGTGCTAGCTTGAACTGGATGATCTTGGAGGTCTCTTCCAACCGGTTTGATTCTCTTCTCTTCTCTTCTCTTCTCTTCTCTTCTCTTCTCTTCTCTTCTCTTCTCTTCTCTTCTCTTCTCTTCTCTTCTCTTCTCTTCTCTTCTCTTCTCTTCTCTTCTCTTCTCTTCTCTTCTCTTCTCTTCTCTTCTCTTCTCTTCTCTTCTCTTCTCTTCTCTTCTCTTCTCTTCTCTTCTCTTCTCTTCTCTTCTCTTCTCTTCTCTTCTCTTCTCTTCTCTTCTCTTCTCTTCTCTTCTCTTCTCTTCTCTTCTCTTCTCTTCTCTTCTCTTCTCTTCTCTTCTCTTCTCTTCTCTTCTCTTCTCTTCTCTTCTCTTCTCTTCTCTTCTCTTCTCTTCTCTTCTCTTCTCTTCTCTTCTCTTCTCTTCTCTTCTCTTCTCTTCTCTTCTCTTCTCTTCTCNCCTTCCCTTCCCTTCTCTTCTCCTCCATTCCATTCCATTCCATTCCATTCCATTCCATTCCATTCCATTCCATTATATTATTCAATAGGATACAAATATAGTTACTCCCTATGAAATTTGAGAAGGAAGACATGTAGGTATTTCCATGTGTTTTGTTTGGATTGCCATACTGTGTAAGTAAAATGTTATCTAGAAGTGCACTAATACTTAAGTGTTCATTTTAAGTAGAAGGAAGCTACATGCAGATAGTGAATACAGCCATGACAATCTGTGTTTGCAGCATTTATGCTCTTAGAGCCATGTCCTATACGGATGAAGGAGCAATGCGTGTAAGTTGCAGCACAGGAGGTTCCAGCTCAATACAATGGGCAACTTCTTGACTGTAAGAGTCCCAGAGCACTGGAAAAGGCTGCCCAAAGAGGTTGTGGAATCTCCTTCTCTGGAGCCTTTCCAGGCCTGTCTGGATGTGTTCCTGTGTGCCCTGAGCTAGATTGTCTGGTCCTGCTCTGGCATGGGGTTTGGACTTGATGATCTCCTTAGGTGCCTTCCAACCCCTGACATCCTGTGAACCTGTGATTCTGTGAAAGAACTAATGTATCTAACAGTATTACACTTCAGAATGCTCATAAAGGTGGATACTTATTTTTACTAACACTGCACTGCACAAAGAAAACTGATCTTGTGGGCTATAAGAATCACAGAATTAACCACGTTGGAAAAGACCTCTAGGACCATCAAGTCCGGTCTATCACCTAACTCTTCTAATCAATTAAACCATGGCACTAAGTGCCTTATCCATCCTTCTCTTCAACACCTCCAGGGATGGGGACTCCACTACCTCCCTGGGCAGCCCATTCCAATGCCAATCACTCTTTTTGTCAAGAACTTCTTCCTAGCTTCCAGCCTGAACCTGCCCTGACACAGCTTGAGCCTGTGTCCTCTTGTTCCATCCCTAGGTGCCTGCTGGAAGAGCCCAACCCCATCTGACTACAACCTCCCTTCAGGTGGTTAGAATAGAATAGAATAGAAAGAATAGAATAGAATAGAATAAAATAGAAGTAGAGTAGAATAGAATAGGATAGAATAGAATAGAACAGAGTACAATAGAATAGAATCATAGAATCATCATAGAATGGTTTAAGTTGGAAGAGAACTCAGAGATCATCCAGTTGCAGCCCCCCTGTGCCATAGGCAGGGACACCTCCCACTAGAACAGGTCACTCAAGACCTTATCTATCCTGCCCTCACACACCTNAACACTTTCTGGAAGAAAACAAACCTATTTGTATGAAAAGTCCTCTTCCCAGGTCTCCAAAGCACACTTTTTACTCGCCTGCTTATAGCATTAAAACTCTCTTTTCATTTCCCCATAATCTGTTCTACTCTTTCAGTGACATACACTCCTCCTTCCTGCTCTGCTACTGGGGAGCCCATCCCCTGTGCAGCTCAGCACCCCTGACACAGGAGACTATGCCCCTTCAGGCAGAGTGCTGGGGCAAAGGATATCAAAGCTGAATAGAACAGAGTAGGAGTAGAATAGAGTACAGTAGAGTAGAGTAGAACAGAGTAGAGTAGAATAGAGTAGGAGTAGAATGGAGTAGAACAGAGAGGAGACTATGCCTCTTCAGGCAGAGCGCTGGGGCAAAGGATATCAAAGCCAAATAGAATAGAGTAGGAGCAGAGTAGAGTAGAATAGAACAGAGTAGAGTAGAATGGAGTAGGAGCAGAATGGAGTAGAATAGAGAGGAGACTATGCCTCTTCAGGCAGAGCGCTGGGGCAAAGGATATCAAAGTAGAATAGAATAGAATAGGAGTAGAATAGAATAGAATAGAATAGAATAGAATAGAATAGAATAGAATAGAATAGAATAGAATAGAATAGAATAGAATAGAATAGAATAGAATAGAATAGAATAGAATAGAATAGAATAGAATAGAATAGAATAGAATAGAATAGAATAGAATCAGCAAGGTTGGAAGAGACCTCCAGGATCATCCAGTCCAGTGACCTATGCACTCCTTCAGAGAATCATGGGGTCTCTTGGGCCGGATGGGACCTTTAAAGGGAATCTGCAGAAATAAAATTCACCAAATGGTCTTGGCTGCAGGCTGTATGGTAGAGGCCCTAGTGGGCCACAACTGAAGCTGTCTTGATCAGCCACAGCATCTTTGAAGCCAATCCTTAGTTAGTGTAAGATGGCACATCTGCCTTAGAGACAAAGACATGGTGAGGGTCCCCTTAGAGTGGGACATGGTGAGGGTTTTCTCCTGCAGTGTTATGCTAACACTGACGAAAGGAATTGGAATTACATCTTCTTTTGTTCCTCTGAACCAGCACCTCCTCTGCAAATGATTCTTGTAGGATGCTGAAAGCTTCTTGATGTCATCCCAACAGTCCTGATGTTAACATCTTTGTTAATAAAAAACGGTCAAGCTCAGGCTTTTAAGAGGACCACTTTAATTAGCAACACAACTTTTTTGTCTTTTTTTCCACACCCCTTTTTCTTTTGCAAACCTCTCCTTTGTTTTACTCTGTGACTCTCACTCCATTTTCTAAGGTTATACATCTTATAAAAGTTGTGTTGTGGACATCTACTGTCAGTGTCCATGATTCACCTCACATCAAACATGCATCAGCTGTCCATTACACAAGGTCCTGTCCTGTCACTGCAGGGGAAGTAGTGCAGATGCACAGAAATAAGATGCACCAAATGGTCGTTGCTGCAGGGCATGTGGAAAGGCCTTAGTGGGCCACATCTGAAGCTCTTTTAATCAGCCAAGGCATCTTTAGCTGTAAGGGAGATATCTCATTTTGCTCTAGCTAGGGATTTACTTCAGAGTGAGACATAGAATCATAGAATTAAAAAATCAGTCAGGGTTGGAAGGGTCCACAAGGATCATCCAGGTCCAACCCCCCTGCCATGCCCAGGGACACCTACCCTAGATCAGGCTGCCCACAGCCTCTGCCAGCCTGGCCAAAAACATCCTCCAGGGATCTGGCCCCAAACACCTCCCTGAAGGGGCAACCCATTCCAGCCTCTCACCACTCTCATGCTCAAAAACTTCCTCCTCACCTCCAGTCTCAATCTCCCCACCTCCAGCTTTGCTCCATTCCCCCTAGTCCTGTCACTACCTGACAGCCTAAAAAGTCCCTCCCCAGCATTTTTGTAGCACCCTCCAGATACTGTAAGGTGACAATAAGGTCACCTGGGAGCCTCCTCTTCTCCAGCCTGCACAGCCCCAACTCTTTCAGGCTGTGCTCACAGCAGAGCTGCTGCAGCCCTCTGAGCATCCTCGGGGCCCTTCTCTGCACACCTCCAGCATCTCCACATCCCTCTTATAATAGTGGCTCCAGAACTGGATGCAGTACTCCAGGTGGGCTCTCAGCAGAGCAGAGCAGAGGGGGAGAATCCCCTCCCTGGCCCTGCTGCCCACACTGCTCCTGCTGTAGCCCAGCCTCTGCTTGCCTTTCTGCCCTGCACGTGCACACAGCTTGGATTTTCCCCTGAAATCAATTATTTATCCACCCATAGTATGTACAGTTGTCCCACCACCAGGCACTAGCATATGTAAAGTGACTTGGCCACCCAGAGGATTGCTTTTTCTTCTGTTCAGCTTTTTCTTCTCCCACTCCTTTCCCTCAGATGACAGGCCAGTTTATACACAGAGATGTGGCATTTGACTTTTAATCTCTCTTTCTCCTTGACATCTCTTCACCAGGCAATGCAGAGCCATGCACAGATATTTGACCTAGCTGGGAGCAAGGTTTCTTGGGTGCTGGCAGAAGCATGCCCATATTTCTGATGCCCAATCTGCTCTTCCTGTGAGTGGAAAATTAGCCCTCTGGAACAGCTCCACTAAGTGGCAAACGTTGCTCCCAGGACTGAGGCTCCTTTCCATACAGTCCTGTCTTTTATTTTTTCTTTTGTTGTTCCATCTTTGCATCAAGAATTGCAAAATCGTGAGAAGCATCTGTTTAATTTTTAGTCTGTCTTGGGAGCAGGAAGAGAAATTTGTATCACTGAAGCCTTAGATTAGTGTGAAATAATAATAAGATGTATTTTGNTTTTTTTTTTTCCCTGTCACGGTGGTATTGACCCCGCTGCTGGTGAAATTTCAGGCTGGCATTTAATTTAATACAGCAGCAATTCACAGGGAACATCTGGCCTCTTTACTCCTTGTCTGTCACAGCACACTGTGACCCAAGAGCATCACCCTGGTGGGTGGTAAACAAGCACGGGGAGGGGGGAAAATAAAGCACAACATCTGTCTCCCTTTGTGCCTGCCCATGTGATGTCTCCACGTTGTTTATTTACTGAGCACTTTGAAGAGCTTCAGTGCAGTCAAAGAGACAGAGACAGACGGATTTTACTTACAAGCACAGCCTTGCAAACTGTAACCTTGACACAATGGGCAGCATGGTCTAGCTGGAAAATAAAACAACAAATAAACCCCCCCAAAAAAGCCCCACCAAAAAAAACCCCACTGATTTAGAACTTTCAGACTGGTTTGGAAGCTGCTCAGAGGGTTATTTTGAATACCCCTGTGCCATGATTGAAAATAGAAGGGCGATTGGCCTGACCCTGTTGCCATGTGGTGGTTTGGATAATGGCTGCCTACTGAACAAAGGGTGAAAAGAGCCTGTGAAGAGTCTATTAGTGTGTTAGATGAGAGGCTTTCTAATTATGTGAGGTGGGGAAATAGTCAGGGAAAATATGAACTGGCATAGGCAGTTGTCATGGGTAGATGTTGCCTGCTGGACCTGGCAGGGATAAACCCCTGTGCAGCTCCAAGAGGTAGTATGGGCACCACAGATGCCTACAGGTTGAAAGCAATCTGAAACAGAAGCAGAACACAAGGCAGGACTGACAAGGAATGCTGGAGAGGTGAGCCCAGGCAAACCTTGTGACATTCAGCAAGGCCAGGTGTAAGGTCCTGCACCTGGGTCACAGCAATCCCAAGCACAACTCCAGGCTGAGTGGGGAATGGCTGAGAGCAGCCCTGAGGAACAGGACCTGGGGGTCTGGGGTGGTGAAAAGCTGAAGATGAGGCTGCAGTGTGAGTGCAGCCCAGACAGCAACTGTGTGCTGGGCTGCAGCAAGAGCAGCTGTGGGCAGCAGGGCAAGGGAGGGGATTCTGCCCCTTTGCTCTGCTCTCCTCACACCCCACCTGCACCACTGTCTGCAGCTCTGCAGCCCCCAACACAAGAAGGTCGTGGAAGTGTTGGAGCCAGTGCAGAGAAGGGACATGAAGATGCTGAGAGGGCTGCAGCAGCTCTGCTATGAGGGCAGGCTGAGAGAGTTTGGGCTCTGCAGCCTGGAGAAGAGAAGGCTGCCAGGAGAGCTTGGAGTGGTCTTCCAGGATCTGAAGAGGGCTATAGGAAGGCTGGGAAGGGACTATGGACAAGGTCTTGTAATGAGAGGATGAGGAAGAGTGGGTTTAAACTCTTAGAGAAGAGATTTAAACTGGATGTTAAGAGGATGTTCTTTACAGTGAGGGTGGTGACACTGGCACAGGATGCCCAGGGAGGTTGTAGCTGCTCCCTGCATGGAGGTGTCCAAGGCCAGGTTGGATGAGACCTTTAGTGACCTGTTCTAGTAGGAGGTGTCCCTGCCTATGGCACAGGGGAGTTGGAACCGGATGATCATTGAGGTCCCTTCCAACATAAACCATTCTATGGTTCTAATACAAACGAACAGTAACCTGAGGCAAATGATACAACCTTCTGCCATGCAAAATGAGTAAAACATTTATCTAAACTCAATTACTTCAGTCTGAGGAAGACTTGGGCCACCTGGAACATCAGTAGGAAGCATGTTCCAGGCATCCAGAAAATACCTCCTATGGAAAAGGCTTGCAGATTCAAGATTGTTTGGATTACAGAACAAACAGTGGAGGAGATGAAAGGAGTCTCAGCTTTATAAAAGCAGTAGAATTTTGCTGCTTTACTGAAGAATCAGACCAGGTGTCAGGAAAAGCTCTGTGACTAGAGAGATGGCCAATCTCTGTATAAACTATTTAGGGAGAGGAGGAAGGCTTTAATCTGTGGAGTCTTCACAACTATGGTGGACCAGTGAATTATGAGGTTAATTACCCTTACTGTATGAATGAACCAAATCGATTCTTCGAGGCACCCTTGTAGGTTAACAGTGCTCCATCATGGCAGCAGATTAGCCTTCACATACCACACAGAACCACACAATACATCTGGTTGGAAGAGACCTCAAAGGTTATCAAGTCCAAACCTCAACTCCACACTGGAGAGCTGACATTAAACCATGCCCCTAAGCCCCAGGCCCATATGTCACTTGAGCACCCCCAAGAATGGCAACTCCACCATTGCCATGGGCAGACTATCCACCTGGAGTACTGCATCCAGTTCTAGAGCCACTGGGACAAGAGGAATGTGGAGATGCTGGAGCATGTCCAGAGAAGGGCCACGAGGATGCTCAGAAGGCTGCAGCACCTCTGCTATGAGCACAGCCTGAAAGAGTTGGGGCTGTGCAGGCTGGAGAAGAGGAGGCTCCCAGGTGACCTCCTTGTGACCTTCCAGGATCTGAAGGGTGCTACAAAAAAGCTGACTATAGGGGAGTATCACCTCTCTGTTCCTCCTGTCCACAGTGTTTCTAATACAAGCCAGGATGCCACTGGCTTGCAAGAACAGCAAGAACTTTAACTAAACATAGTTAAAGTTAGAGCAAACAAAAAGGCACAGAAAGCTATACTAACCTTTCATTTTCTTTGCTTTCGCTCTTAACTACTCTTAACTTGGGCAACCTATTCTAGAGGGAGGTGTCCCTGACAATGGCACAGGGGGGTTGGAACTGGATGAGCTTTGAGGTCCCTTCTAACGTAAACCATTCTATGATTCTATGATTAAGCTACTGGTTTGCTAAAAAAAAATAATTATACTATTACCAAACTTCACTGCATCAGATTCTGAATGTTTTTCTCTCCTGCCACTTGGGCATCAACTTACTGTAATTACATCCCTTGCCATCTGTATCACAATAATTCTTCCTGGAAAAGTAGGACTGAGAAGATCATGGTGTAACCTAAGACAAGGCAGAGTCAGGGTAACCTTCCAAACAAATTTCAGGCACAAACCTTTAAAGTACACATTTGCTTCGGTGAGGATTTTCCAAGAAAAGCAAGGGTAGAGCATAACAAAGTAATGGAAATTTGTAATCTAGTACTCAGTGAAAAAACTTATTTCTAGATGTTTGTATTTATTTAGATAGAGATATGAGTCATCTGTACTCAGTTATTTACTGTTAATTAAGCAAAA
>VWZI01021228.1:1317038-1400273 GCA_013396835.1 Psilopogon haemacephalus | reverse complement strand
CAGTGCTGTGCCAGGGGATTCTTTTTCTACAGCTTCTTCTATCTACTTTTTGCCAGTCAATCAAACCCAATCCAGTGCAAGTTAACTGCCAGTGCCTATATCCTGCCTGAGCTAATAAAGCAGGGTTTTCCCTTTCTGTTTGGTTTTGGATTAAATAACTTACAGGCAGTGACTCTCTTTAGCTGCTGAAAACGGTTCCCCAAGAAAGCTTCCCCCAAATGCCCTTTTACCATGGCAGTGCTGTTCTGGCACAGTACAGTAGCAGCAACAGCTCCTGAGGTCGGGAGCACACACCAAATGCTTGGGAGTTTGCATTTCCTCACTGCAGTCATGGCTGCTTTCGTGACCGTTCAGTGTCAGCTTAGACAGTCAGGTCTTTTCATTATGCTTCCTCCCAAGAGGCAGGCACTGTTACTATGCTCTGAAGATACCAACAGAGCTTTTGGAAGGAGCTCTGAGAAGCTCTCCCTGTGTGCGTTTTGGAAGCCTGTGGTGCTGCCTGAACCGGCAAACGGAGCAATTGACAGAGTCCACTGCCACAGGCACGGTGGTTCCATGTGCACCACTGCAAGTTAAACTGCCTTAAGAAGCAGCTAGTTTTTAAGGACGGCCAAAAGCAGACGTTGATACAGAAGCCAGATTTGCTGCTGTATCAAGGAAGATCCTCTACTTACTTGTCAGCACCCAGGGCCTGTTGTCCAACAGCAGATTGACAGCGTCAGCGCATTCAAAAAGGAAGCCAGCTGCAACACAAAGTGCTGCTGCCATCTTCGGATTCCCTCACAGCAACTTCCCAGACTGTGCAGTCAAGGAAAAGTGCCTAAAGCGGGATGCTCTTCCTGGAAAGAGCCGGTGTCCAAGGCTGCTCTGTGCACACAGAGAGTGCTCTGAACACCAGTGGGGACTGCTGCCAACAGACACCTTATATAGTGGCAGCTCATTGTTACATCACAAATCGTTGCCATCGAGCCATAGAGTAACCAAGGTGGGAAAAGACCTTTCAGATGCCTGAGTCCAACTGCCCACCCAACTCACTAAAGCATGGCCTGAAGGGCCACGTCTACATGTTTTCTGAACATCCCCAGGGACAGCGACTCCACCACTTCCCTGGGCAGCCTGTTTCGATGCCTGACCACTCGTGCAGCGAGGCCATTTTTCCTCATATCCAACCTAAACCTCCTCTGGCACAGAGGGGTACAGGAGTGGGCCCTGTAAGAAGCTTCTTAGAAGCTCCTCTGTCTGTAAGCTGGATCTGCCTCAGGCCAAGGCCGAGCCAGTCAGTGACAGTGGAAGCTCCTATGTTGTGATTGAGGGATGGAATAAACACTCACTGTTAGAGAGGAGGATGTGAGAGGAACAACTATGCGGACACCAGGGTCAGTGGAGAGGAGGGGGAGGTGTGCGGGAGCAGAGAATCCCCTGCAGCCCTTGGACATTAATGGTGGAGCAGATACTTAGCACCTGAAGAGCATGGATGACTCCAAGCTGGAGCAGGTAGCTCCACCTGAAGATGGCCATGAGTGGAAGGGATGCCTGCGCTGGAGCAGACTGTCACTGGGAGGATTAGAGAGCACAGAAGGGGCCCACAATGGAGAAGACTGCTTCTCAGCAGATGCCTGTATCCACACTGGAGCATTTGTGAAAAACTGAAGCCCCATGAGCTGCACTCCTTTGGAGAAGTTCACGAAGGACTGTCTCCTGTGGGAGAGACCCCCATGCTGGAGCAGGGGGACCCCGAGGAGGAAGGAGTGGCAGAGGCACCATGCAATGCTGGGAGACTGCATCTGCCAGTCCCTTCTTGTCCTGTGCTACTAAGCAGAAGGAGGTAAAGCAAGCTGGGAGCAGAGCTGGTTGTATTTCTCGTTATCCTACACCCATCTGGTGGGTCAGTGGGTGGGGGTTGTGTTGTCTAAACGAAACAGATGGGTTTGCCCATGATTGTGATTGGTAAGTGAGCCCTCTCCGTCCCTGGCTCATCTCTGGGCTGTTCAGTGAACACTTGTCACCGTCGTCTGCCTTCAGCATCACAGCTGCTCCTCATTTTCCCCACCACGAGTTCCCAGCTGGTTGCATTCCCCATTGCACGTTCGCCTTCCTTGCTGTCCCTCACCCTGAGGAAGACCAAGTCCCTGATCTGGGCACTCATCCTGTCCGTGGCCGCACAACAGCAGTGTCTCAGCAGTCCTGCTGGATTCCAGGCTGTGGTTCAGACCCACCCGGCTCGAGGCAGAGTGCTGTTTGTCTTCTTTACCTAGAATGTGATTTTAGTGAAGCCAAGTTTTCGTCCTCATTGATGTGTTCCCATTCCCCTTCCCTCTTCCCACCACGATGAGCTCTCTGAATGCCCAGTTAGGCTTAGGGTGACATTTGTCTGTGGGCTCTGGCATGCCACCCTGTTGCTCCTGTGGGGAATAATGCACTGCCTTTGCTGACCACAGGACACAGCACAGCTGTCTGGGCTAGAAGAGCTCCAGCCAACCCCTCTTGTTGCTGCTTGTCTCAATGAAATCCTCACTGGCTTGAACACGCTCTGGGATGGCTGCAGGCTCAATAGAGAGCCTGACTCTGACAGCGTCACCTCCTGGTTGGGGTGCACACATTAATGGTGAGCAGTCAGAGCTGTAGCTTGCAGGCGTTTAGGAGTCTTTTGTTACCATCTCCTGGCAGATGCCGTGCTAGGTGCTGCAGCACATACCTTTATGTTTCTCCTCCTGTCTGTCCCAGGAGCACCATGCTCATGATAGCTTGGATGCTGCACTGGAAGAAAAGTCCAAAAGCTGAGCTGGGTCTTCAGCTGGTCCATGCTGCTCCCACAGGAGTGTGACTCCTGCAGACAAGGAAGTTTCCTGGTTTAAGCTAGAAGAGAATCCAATTCCCCATTCAGCTGTGTGACTCATTGTAGCAGGAATAGTGACTCAGGCAGTAGAAAAGCGATCATGCCCCCATACTTGGCACTGGTGAGACTACACATCAAATACTGTTTTCAGTTTTGGTCCCCTCTCTACAAGGACAGTAGGGTGCTTAAGTGTCACATACTGGGGACCCAAGCACTTCCCTGAGATTATGCCAGTGGCTGGCTGGCCTCTTTGTGAACAACTGTTCTCTTGCATCCAGTTGGTATCTCCCTTGCTGCCATTACTCCTTGTCTCTTCCATGAGATTGCTTGTAAAAAGGGAGTCTCCACCTGCTTAGTATCCACCCTTTAACTAGAGGAGCATGGTGACAACGTCTCCCCCTAAGTCACTTTTTCTCACAGCTTCCCAGGACTGGCAGAGTAGAAGCTGTCAGTGCTGGAGCCTAGGGCCACCAATCAGAGAGATTGGTGAGAGCTGGAGATGGAATGGGGCAGGCACTTGCTGGGAAAGGTGGGGGCGGGGAGGGGCAGGAGGTCAGGCAACCTCAGCAGAGCAAGTAGCATGGTCATGGCAAGTAGCTGGACTCCCATGAAGACATTGAACTGTGAGGACCTAGCATGAAGGACAGGCTGAGGTGCAATAGAGTGGGGGGCATAACACTCACCTACATGGCAGGCTGGAGCCCCCACTTTCCTCTGCTGTTGGCAAGCACCAGTGAAAGCCTGAATGATGCAGCATCTGTTAGATAAAACCACAGCTATGCAGACAGTACAGTGCGCAACGACAGACTCCCAACACAGAGCCCAGGCTGCTGCATGCCTCTGACACCAGCATCACTTCACTTTTGAGCAGGTGGCCAGGTGATTTTTTTCAGAGTTCTGTGTGAGCAGCAGTTTCCAAGATTTCTGAGCAGGAACTGTGGCTCACCACCATCTGCATAGCTTGTACTGGTCAGGAGGCGACACTGGTTCTTTGTAAATGATCTCTGGCCCAGTGGCGACACAACCCTTTTCTACAATCACAGCGCTCAGTGGATTGGTGCACACTAGGGAGCAGCAGAAAAGCAGAGCGGCTTCTTTTGCAGGCACACGAGATACACGGAGCTCCAGTAGCAGAGGGTAAACTGGGCTTGTGGCATATTAATTCCTGTTTCGTGGCATGCTAGTGGCACGGCACAAAGCTACAAACACACAGATGGGCAGATCAAGTTTGTCTGACTCCCTCGATGATCAAGGCTGGTGGATCTTCAGCCAGCCCTGAACAGTATTTTGACAACAGCAGCAGC
This sequence comes from Psilopogon haemacephalus, assembly GCA_013396835.1. Classification (NCBI taxonomy): domain Eukaryota; kingdom Metazoa; phylum Chordata; class Aves; order Piciformes; family Megalaimidae; genus Psilopogon; species Psilopogon haemacephalus. Next base: position 1,396,133 of record VWZI01021228.1, on the reverse strand, counting down.
GAGTCCCTGAGGAGAAGTTGCAGTCACACAATCCGTTGGTATTTATAACTTTTATTTGCAATACTTTAGGTCCAAGTTTCAAACTGCAATATTTTTACACTCAAGACACAGTCATGCACAATCCATATTTCAATTTTCTATTGCTTCAACCACATTTAAAATAACTTAATATTGGAAACAAACCCCAAAATCTTTTAAAAAAACCCAAAAACAACCAAAAAAAAAGGATGCTGAGGTCAGTAAGATGGAGCCATGCCATCAGCACATTTACAAAGTAAATAACTTAGTGCTCGTTTTAAAAAGATCAGTTACCTCTTTATCCAAAGTTACAGAAGATTTTTCACTACACGTTTTCTGTTTTTATCTTTTCTCTTTTTTTTCCTCTTTTTTTTTTCCTTGTCTTTTTTCTTTTTTTTTTTTTTTTAAACAGATAACACGTCCTAAAAAAGGAATGTACAGTAAAATGAGATACGTTTCTGATAAGCAATGAATATGTAGGCTCCTCCTCTCTTTACTTTTGTCTGGAAACCCTGAAGAAAAAAAAAATAGTTAACATCTAGCAGACACCAGTGCAGATGTAAACTGGTCGCTTCAGGCAAAACTGGAGTTTAGCGTTGGTTATATCCTGATCCAGTCAAGAGTTGCAGAATTCTTTTGCAGAAACACGTGTCTGTACACACAGCACCTGCAGTGCAGACACAGCACCAGAGTAATCCCAGCTGTTCCTCCAGACCCTGGGCTCTGCCCAAGGAGGAGCTGTTGTGTTCTCTTCAGTGAGGGCTGCCTTGTGTGCAGTCCTCTGCCACTAGTTCCCATCTCAAGCAGTTCCCCTTCCACTTGCTGGCCCACTGAGGCAGATGCCAGCATCTTACCAGAGCTGCACCTGAACAGCTGAGAGGCTTTTCTTCCCCCTGTTGCTGTGCTACAAACTACTTTAGCAGCATTGCTTAACACTAATATAAACAGTGTGACAAAAAGCAATTGTCTTTGTGCTCATTAAGCTCAAAGGTCAACAATCTCAGCAGACACGGATGTAAGAGACATGCATTCTTCATGTTTGCTATGTTGACCCACTTACAACCTGGAGGAGAAGAACAAAGGGGCAGCTTCCTCCCTCCCACTCAGCAGATGGGACTTCTCCAGCCTCCACTACCCAAGAGCAGTATCAGCACCCACTTCTTAAGGAACCAGTTCTGCTGTCACTGAGGCCAACAACCAAACTCTCACTGATTCTGCTGAGTGGCAGCAATGACTTCAGTGGGAGTGGCAGCAGTGCCCCTAAGTCTATGGCTGGGCTGGACAAATGACACACAGGACATGCAGAAGCAAAGGATCTTACTTTGACAACGACAACCTGCCACTACTCCCTCGCGTTTGCAACAGTGCCACAGCAGCCCGAGGCACTGGGGAGCCCTCAATGCAAGCGTGGTGACAGGCCCTTGGCCCTCTTCAGACCAAGCTTACAGAGCCAAAAGGCTGCTGTGGACAGACAGTTCAAAGGGCAGAGAATGAGGCTCTCACACACTGTATCAGTTACAGCCTCGGTTAGCAGCCACCAAGCACAGCAAGGAGACCAGAAAGAGGGACAAAATGGGTGAAGCACAGAGAACAGGAAGAGGTTACATGCTGCTTGCCTCTTGAGGAAAACTCTGCCTTGCTTCAAGGCCCTGAAGAGAGTGAAGGACAGAGAAAAAGGTGACACACACAAACAACGTTCATCTTCTCAGTTCCTGCAGCTCCTCTCTGTTAGAGATTTGATTTTCCTGAATTCTTTCAGTTAGCATCAGCAGTTCAGCTCCGCATTAGTGGCTGAAGTAGTTGAGGCCCAAGGCCTCAAGAACTGACCAAAAGTAGACTTTTGGAGAAAACTAAAGCTGCTAACACAGGATGGCTGAATGCAGCAGACAGAATCAGAATAATTTAGGTTGCAAAAGACCTTTAAGACAGTTGAGTCCAACAGTTAAACCAGCACTGTCAAGTCCACCGCTAAGCCACGTCTCTCAGCACCACACATACAAGGCCTCTAAGTCCCTCCAGGGATGGGGACTCCACCACTGTCCTAGGCAGCCTGTTCCAGGCCTTAGCAACACATTCTGGGAAGAGCTGTTCAATGTAAATCTCCTCAGGTGCAACTCCAGGCCGCTTCCTCTTGTCCTAGCACTCGTTACGTGGGAGAACAGACCAAGCCCCACCTGGCTCCAACCTCCTTTCAGGGACTTGTACAGAGTATGAAGGTCTCTTCCTCAGCCTCATTTTCTCCTGGCTTAACAACCCCAGTTCCTTCAGCTGCTTCTCAGAAGACTTGTGCTCTAGAGCCTTCACCAGCTTCACTGAGCTTCTCTAGATGTGCTCCAGCATCATAATTTCCTTCTTGTACTGAGTGGCCCAAAACTGAACCCAGTATTGGAGGCCTCACCAGTGCCCAGCAGAGAGGCATGCTCACTGCTCTAGTGGTGCTGCCCACACTCTGGCCTATATTGGCCAGGATGTCTTGGGTCTTGGCCACCTAAGCACACTCCTGGCTCATAGCTGCTTGTTGACCAACACCCCAGCAGGTAGGAGGAGAAAGAAGATAGTAAGGGCCAAGGAGATTCAGAATGAGGCCAGCCCAGTAACAGTAAAAACCAAGAGGAAATCAAAAGACCACCAGTAAGAATTAAGCGACTGGAGGACCAGATGAGGAGTGGTAAAGGTATAACAGAGTAAGGAGTCCTTCTCCAGAGGCACCCAGCCTCTTTCCAGGAACTGGAAAGCTTCACTAATCAGCAGGCTCCTAGGGCTGGACCCGGTTTCAATGGCCAGGGCATGTAAATCTGCAATTCAAAGGTGTGTTTGTGTGTGTCCAACAGTCCTTCTCATGCATTCAGAACTGCCAGTCCAGGCCACTGCACCCAAAGGTAGCCCTTCTGGCTTTGTATGTAAGCTGGCCAAGGTATATGTTGCTAGCAAGCCTTGCAGAAACCAAGCGTCATCCCCAAGTGCCACCACTCCTTTAGAGCAAGAGGCACCTGATGAAGCTGACATGTGGTCTGCTGGGAAACTGTCCAGTGCAAAGCCACTGTGCTCATAGGCTATTGAAGCCATTAGGAATTTCCATAGTATAAACTGAAGCTAATGATACTGCCCCCAGTTTCTCCAGGCAGGGTCAAATTCTAGCAGAAGGCAAGCGCTTGCCTGAGAGAATTGCAGAGCAGGGAGAACAAAGTTTGCAGGCTCATACCCTCCAGAGCAGTCTAAAGTGAAGAACATGTAAGCATCGCTCCCTCCTCTTCCCCATACCATTCTTCCTTCTGAGACTGCTCTTGTCACCAAAGGTGCACCCAGCCATTGGTAGACTCAGGCCTGTGATGGTTTATACACGTGATGCACGCCTAGGACTGTGGTGACTGGCTCTAAACGGCGTCCCAAGGCAGCATGCATAAGCAAGATTCTTTACACTTCAGCCAGAAAAAGGAACTACTGTGTCTGCTCAAGGTCAAGACGCAAGCAAAGAGAAGTTTTAAAGATCCCCAAATTGCAAATCACACTCAAAGGAACCTTGAAGGGTTTCTGTTGAAACACAAAGGTCATTTGCCTGCTCCCTGAAAACCGGGGACTAAAACGCTGGCATTTATGGGTCTTCATCAGCTTGCCCCATCAAGAAATTGCCACACATCTAAACATGAATGAACAGCAGTCTGCCGGGAAGGTGTGCAAACCACTATCTTGGTAATGTTTAGCATGGAGAAGCTGGCACCACTGTACATGCCCAAGCAAAGAAACACTGGCTCCTGACCTTGATGGTAGGTGTTACAGCACTCTTGCCACCTCTTTACTCACTGGACTTGCTCAAGACTGGACTAAAATCATCTATGTACATGCTCCATGTGAGCAATGTTCAGCAGCCACATCACTGACTAGATACTGGAAATCACTGCCATACAGAAAACAGAGTATGGTGACACTGCCTACAACTGGAGGACAAGACGCAGGTACTTCCCTTCTCGTGACTGGAATGTGCTTCATTTTTGGTGGCAGGAGGAGGAAGACTGACCGCCAGAACTGCTAAGCTGCAGCCACTGGCCTCAGAGAAACTCAGCACAAACAGCTACAAAACAATACTTGTGCCCATTTGTGCGTAGTGCGAGTCACCAGGCAGTAGCCAGACAGAGAACGAGCTTGCACCTACTGACAAAAGCACAGGAAGTCAGAGTGCAACCCCAGCCCAAGCTTCTGACCCAAATCTGAGAGCACTGTAGGAAACACCCCTGGGCAGCTTCCTAGGAGTGCGAGCAGGAGCCGTGTGTGGAATTTTACACAGGCGTGGGTTTGTTTTGTGGAGGTTTCTTTTTTTTCTTTCTTTTTTTTCTTTTTCTTAAATAAATAAACTTTTCTGTGCTTCTCAAACTTTCCTGACTTTTACTGCTGTCATGCTGCTATCCTAAAGCATGTCAAAACCACAGCAAGTCATCAGGTCATTTTCACACATTGTCACTGCAGGAATGGGCACCAGGCAAGCCCTGGATAGGGATTTTTACCATTTAACAAATTTTAAAACCAGTAAAATAAACCAATCCTCTAAAATCTTGGAATGAAAGTGGAACTTCTTTTCCTATGTATTTCACAACAAAAATTCCTATTTCAAATACTTCCAAAGTCATTGATAACTGATTACTTATAGAATGACAGAATGGTTTAGGCTGGAAGAGACCTCAAAGATCATCCAGTTCCAACCCCCTGCCATAGGCAGGGACAGCTCCCACTGGATCAGGTCACTCAAGGCCTCATCCAGCCTGGCCTTGAACACCTTGAGGGAGGCAGCAGCCACAACCTCCCTGGGCAACCCATTCCACCGTCTCACCACCCTCACTGTGTGCTTAATCCAAGAATAGCAGCCGGAAAACACTGATAGAAGAAAATACTTTGAAATTATCCTACCATTTAACTTTCCTAATTTTTGTATCTCTTAACTTCTGGGAAGTTATGGTGGTGGATCCTTTTGTAATAGAGATTCTGAAAAAAATATAGGTAAAGAAAATAAATAGGGAGCAAACCCAATCAGATAGTGTCATCTGTCAACATAAGTATATTGTATGGTCAGCATACGTGTGCTATTCCAAAGTGCTTTCCCTGTGAAGGACAGCTGGATGCTCTTCTGTGGGTAGCAAAAACCCACAACTCTACTGGAAACAGCCTGTCATTTGTCTCTTGACTTCTCACATGGAATTCAAACCTGCTTCCTTCAGAAGAATGCTTTACAAAGCAAGGGCAGCCCAGCCTGAGCCTGAATTATTTTCTTTCACCCCTAAATAGGTAGCTTTTGCTGGCAGAGAAAACTGGGACCTCGCAAAAGAAGCAGAACTTTTTGTACAGAACAGAATCATTTAGGTCGGAAAAGACCTTTTAGGACAGTCAAGTCCAACTGTTAATCCAACTGCCAAGTCCACCAATAAATCATGTCCCTCAGCACCACATCTATACAGCTTTAAAATCCCTCCAGGGATGGGGACTCCACCACTGCTCTGGTCAGCCTGGTCCAGGGCTTGACAACACTTTTGGGCAATTGTTCATGTCCAACCTGGGCCTCCCTTGGTGCAACCTGAGGCCATTTCCTCTTGTCCTATCACTTGTTACTTGTGAGAAAACTGACCCCGCATCACTACATCCTCCTTTCAGCAAGTTGCAGAGGGCAAGAAGGTTCCCCCTCAGCCTCCTTTTCTCCTTGTTAAACAACCCCAGCCCTCTCAGTCTCTCCTTGTAATACTTGTTCTCTAGACCCTTTGCCAGCTTTGTTGCCCTTTCGTGGATGTGCTCCAGCAAGGGTCCAAGAAACGAATGCAGTATTTGAGGTAGGGCCTCACCAGTGCTGAGCACAGGGGGACAATTGCTGCTCTGGTCCTGCTGGCCATATCATTCCTAATACAAGCCACCTGGGCACACACTGCCTCATGTTCAGCCAGCTGTTGGCCAACACTTCCAACTCCTCTTCTGATGGGCAGCTTTCCAGCCACAATTCTCCAAGCTACTAGTGTTACATGGCGTTGCTGTGATCCAAGTAGACAATCTACAGCTTAGCCTTGTTGGACCTCTTACCACCCAGCCTTTCCAGATCCCTCTGTAGTGACTCCCTATCTCCAAACAAATCAACACTTCCACCCGACTTGGTGTTGGCTCCAACCTCACTGAGGTTTCATTCAATTCCTTCATTCAGATTTTTGATAAATAAAGAGATCAGGCCTTGATACTGAGCCCTTGGAAACACCACTTGTGACCATCCATTATCTGTATTTAACTCCATTCCTGGCCAGTCTCTGGGTCCAGCTATCCAGCCAGTGTTTTAGCCTACAAAGTGGGGGGTCCATCCAAGCCATGAGCAGGTGTTTCTCCAGGAGACTGCTGTGGGAAACAGTGTCAAAAGCTTCACTAAAGTTCAGGTAGAGAACATCAACAGTCTTTGTCTCATCCACTAAGAAAGCCATCTTGTCACAGAAGGAGAATAAATGAGTCAAGCAGGACCAGCCTTTCATAAACCTAGGCTGACTAGGCATGATCACCTGGTTGTCCTGTGCATCCTGTGTGATGGCACCCAAGATGATCTGCTCCATAGCCTTCCCTGGAATCAAAGGGAACACTGACAGGGCTGTAGTTTCCCATATCCTCTTTCCAGCCCTTGCCATAGATGGGCATCACGTTTACCAATCTCCTATCAACTTGGGACCTTCTCAGTTAGCCAGGATGGAAAGAGGCTTCATGTGCTCCCTCAGCTGTATACCATCCAGCGCCATAGACCTGTGCGTGTCTTGGATTACAGCAGCTTCATTCTACTCCCCATCCCCACCCTTCAGCTCAGGGGGCTGTGTACCCAGAGAACAATTGCCCTTGCTATTAAAAACTGAGGCAAAGAAGGCAGTAAGTACCTCAGCCTTTTCCTCATCCATGGTCACTCTTTTCTCCTTAGTCCTTCTTTTGAGGCTGATGTTTTTACAGAAACGCTTTTGATTTACTCTCATAGCAGCAGCCAAATTAAGTTCTAGTTGGCCCTGGATCCTTCTGATTTCCTCCCTGCATAACCTCATGACATCCTTGTAGCCCTTCTGAGTTGACTGCTCCTTCCTCTAAAGGTCAGGAACTCTCTTTTTTTTACCCCCCTGAGTTCCTGCCAAAGCTCTCTGTTCACCCAGGCCAGTCATCTTCCCTGCTGGCTCAGCTTTCAGCACACGGGGAGGGCCTGCTCCTGTGCTTTTAAGATCTTCTTGAAGAACGTCCAGCCTTCACAGACTCCTTTGCCCTCCAGAACTCCTCTCAAGAGACTCGGTCGCCGGGCTCCTGAACAGGCCCTCTGTCTGCCCTCTGGAAGTGGCAATTCTGCTGACTCCCCTCCTTACTTCTCCAAGAACTGAAAATTGTCATTTCATGATCGTTGTGCCTCAGATGGCCTCCAACCATCATATCACTCACAAGTCCTCCTCTTCACAAACAGCAGGTCCAATGGCACACCTTTCCTAGCTGCTTGCCTCACCAGCTGTGGCAGGAAGATCTCTTCCATACATTTCAGGAAGCTCCTGGACTGTTTCTCCTCCACTGTACTGCATTTCCAGCAGATGTCCCCACCTTGCTTGGTTCCACATACAGATCCTCATACCTATTATGCAAAGGTACCTGGGAAGGTGGGACGGTGACAGAGGAGATAGCCCTCCTGTGCAGGCAGCAACTTGTCACCATTGCTTTCTGTCCATTGAGTCAGCCAGGTATAGACACGTGTCCTATCTGCCTGTCAGGCCCATCTCAGAGAAGGTAAAGTGGGACTCCAGTAGCCTGTCTCTCTCTCACTCTTCTTAATACTCATCAACATCCCAACAATAGTCGTGGCCCTGCCTGCAGGTCTCCTCAGCTCTGGTTGCACAAGCTGCAGCTCCTGGTGAGTCTCTTGGTTCCCCCTAGGTTGCTCCACGAAACTGGAGCTGCTGGCCTTGAGCATCTGAAAGCCAGACCTGTTGTCCTCCCCAGGAAAATCAGGAAAGGTTAATTCATGCTTATCTGTGGTAACTCAGTGAGCACTGCATCTCCCTGTTGCCTCAAAGACACTTGGACAGACAGCATAAGCAAGGGTGAGTTAGGTGGCAGTGTTAATGACAACTGCAACACAAAGACTGTAAACTAAGTAGGAAGCCAAAGCCAAACAAGCCAATGGCCTAATTCAAGAACAGCCCAAGCATCCTTCATTCCTGCTGGCAAAAAATGAAGGTGGTTAGTATCCAAAAGGCTGCTTAGCCATTTGCAGGACCACACCTAAACATGGAGATTTCTACAGCAGAAGGCTCTTTTACTCTGTTTTGGTTTGGGTTTTATCTCACTAGATGGGTGTTGCTTCAATTGCTGTTTTGAAGGCCTTTGATTAGCTGTACCAGTGAAACAGAGCAACAAACACTTCATGCAAATGCTTTTTTTGAGTGAAGCCACATTGAGCCTTCAGTTCAGAAATGAATACATGAAACAAATTGCATACTTCAACTATTCAGCTTCCTCACCAATCAGTTGACTAGTCAAGCACAATTCTCAGTCATATCTAGGATTTCCTCCCTCCTAGCAGCTCAGAGCTGCATTCAGCAGGACAGCAAAAAGCAGCCTGGCTTCAGGTCTCTAAGTATTTCTGCAATCCACTCTGCATTTGCTGTGGCTCAGTGCAGAACTCCAGGTTTTAAGGCTCTTTCTCCCAGAGCTGTCTGCTGCACTGACTCATGCAGATCTGAACTGAGGAAGCTGTCACTCACTCGTGTTGGCCTCAGTCTCCACAGCAGAACCTGATGCCTAGAGGACACTCACCTGCACACGAGCCTGCAGAGCAGCCCAGCTCCTTCTTCTCTACCAAGAGTGGCACAGATGCAACTGACCTTCCACAGGAGATAATCAGGAGAAGGCATCCTCTGAGGTGGCCAACACTCACCTCTGTTTTGACCTTCTCTACTCCTGCACAAACTCAAAATGGTTAACTCCAAAAGTCTGCACACTTCACAGCCCAGCTACAATTCACCCTGGGAGCAGCCCATGGCCAGCTTTGCTCTGACTCAAGATGATTAGTCCGGTCTCAGGAAGAGACAAGCACCCAGAGCTGGTCTGCTGCCACTTCCAGCCTGGGTCTGCGGATGCTGAGGCTGCTCTGTGCTCTGCAAGGGTTCTTCTGGGGCTTGGCACCAGGCAAAACTGTGCCTGCTATAAACCTCTCATTCCTCTTACATCTTTGCAGCAGATGAGCCCTTCCGCAGCACACTGACTGACCTTTCAGCTTCTTCATTTGAGTAAGACTGGCAGCCAGGCAAACAGATTACAATTAGCTCTACAAGTCATTTCAACGGGCAAGAACCAAAACACTCTATGTTCACAGCTGAAAGCCTGTACCTCAACAGCATGTTTTGTCTGCCCCACTCTTGATTCAGTTTTGGTTGGAAATGCAATTCCACTTTCTTCCTCACCTCCAAGTACCATGACTGGGCAAATACCATTGAGTGGGCTGTACTCCAAAGGCAGTGCAGTCTGGAGTTTATGAATGAAGGAGACCCTTTTCCAATTCCAAACTGTACCAAAAAAAAAAAAACCCAAACCCAAAAACAAAACAACAAACCATAAAAGGGACTTTCCATCTTTAAGAAACAAGTAACAATTTAAAAGTGAATGTACAGCTTATTCACAGGGTGAGAAGGAAGGGATTCTTCCAATTGATTTTGCTTTACCTTGGAAATGGTTGAGGCAGCAAAGCATTTTCGGTCATTACCTGTCTGTCTTAACCCCTATTTCACCTTAAAAATAAATAAAGGAGCCAGAAAGCAGGAAGAAGACAAATGATCATATTTTACTCCTTGAGGGACTGATTTGTTCTCCCTCCTACCACCAGGACTGTGACCGTTGGTTTGTTCATCCCTCCATCTGTCCTGCAGCACAAGAGTTGAGGTTTTTAATCAAGTTTTTGTTCTCAGTCCTGCTCTGAGCTGCCACGGGAGAAAGTTGGCCGCAAACGCTAGCGGCTGCTGTTCTTAATTGCCTCCTTTGCCGCAATGATGAGAGGAGTCAGGCTGGAGAGTGGCTTGGCTAATTTTAGAAATGGATGCTGTCAGAGGAAGAGAAAGAAAGGAACTGTTACTTCCCAAACCCAGGTACTCACGGGCTTGAGCAGTGTATTTGGTTACCAGGAAATGCACAAACCTGACTGAGGGAACCATCTGCACCTGCGACTTCATGTCCAGCCCCTTGCTACCACAGGCAGACACAGCCTGAATCCACATCACATTAATCCATCTCTCAAGGTGGGCTCAGCTAGATGGGATTTTGGCCCTGCCTGTGCTCTGGGAGAAATTTTTTATGCTCAAGGTGATGAGACACTGGTCCAGGTTGTTTAGGAAGAAGGCAGATACCCCATCCCTGGAAACTTTCCAGGTCAGGATAGTTAGTTGAAGATGTACCTGCTGACTGCAGGGGGCTTGGACTATATGACCTTTAAAGGTACCTGCAGAAGTTCCTTGGCAGACCCTCGCCTGTCCACATCCATCTCCAGGCAGCAGTTCAGAAAGTCACGAAACACAGCAGAAAGTCGCTCAGGGTTCTGAAGCTCTGGTGTCCCATTTGTAGCTATCAGATACAGTGCCTACAGAAAAAAGAAACACAAGACTCCACCTGTTTCTCTCATATCCACAAGTGCTCATACAGGCCCCTCTCTGGTTTTTCAGGTAGTAGTTTCTCCCCTGCAGCGTGTTAGAGATGATGTTTGTATACCAACAAATAACCCTCCTGATTGTGTAAGGAGGCAAAGCTCTTTCTGTATCAAAAAGACCTTGCCTTGACAGATGATTGCATTGGCTCACCTAGTTAGGCATGAACTACACCACCAAAAGCAGGTTTTGCTTGTCCAAGGAGAATTTGGTCTAGCTCTTCACTTCCAAAGGATTATTACATAAAATGCATCCCTGCAGCAGTCACTGGTTCCTAAGGTACAGCTTCCATAAAAACAAATGGAGTCCATTTTTTTGCCCTGTTCTGCATAAAAATGGTATCCAGATGAAATAAAGTGAATCCATCAGTTCACACTCCTTGCATGAAGAAACAGAACCTCATTTTCAACTCAGCCACTTTTGATGTACATATATATTAAGGAAAAGCATAACCTGGCAGACAGCAGCCATCTGCAACTGTGCCTCTTGGCAGTCTCCAAATTCCAGTTCAGACTCACTTCTGTGGTGAAAGAAAATCTTGTAGTGGTCCAGCAAGAACAATGAGTAATTACACTAAGTAAATACACTAATGATGTCCTCATCCCAGAAATTGCCAGGGAAGAAATGGAAGGTTTTAACTGTTGGAGGATTGAAAGCTCAGGCTTGGTGACATGGAGATTACTCTGACTATGGAAAAATCACGTGCACTAAGTATATCAGCAAAAATGGACAAGAAGCAGAACAGATTGTGTTGACTCTAAACTATCATCTTTATGTTTCAGGGAGGCTGCCCTGTGAGAAAGAACTGTGGGCTAGTTCATCACTCCACACCACTGTTTTAGAAAAGCCTGGTGTTTGGTTTTCCTTTGTCTTAGGAAAGATAGCATTAAATCTGTTACACTTCCTTCATATTTTCATGGTCATCTTCATAAGCTAAACAGCTGGAACAGCCTAAGTGTTACTTGAGGACTGGAAGTACCTGTCTGCGTTGAGTCCTCTGTGAATCACCTCCACGCTGTGCACAGAGATCCCTCTGCTCATCTGCATGCACAGTTCTCCTGTGCACACAGGGCCTGAACATACCAGCCTTTCTCTTCCTCAGGATCATCTAGTCTAAGCTAAGCCTAACTTTCTTAAGCAAAGCCAAGGACGCTCACTTCCATGAAGCTGACAACGTTCATGCAGCTGACTGATGAGTCTTCAGGACCTCTGCAAAAGAGACCAAAGCTACAGGATATGCTGATATGCTCCAGTGGCATTTTCAGAAGCAGGTCTTGGTGGAACTTAAATCAAGCTGATGTGACAGGGGTTTTGTCTCATGAGAGACAAAACATGGGACAGATCAGAAACACAGTGGTATATGGTTTTATTTGCACCTTACCCTGAGAGGATTCTCGTTAAGGTAAGGAGGTTCTCCTTCCACCATTTCTATTGCCATGATCCCAAGTGACCATATGTCCACTTTGGGGCCGTATGCTTTCCTTGTCACCACTTCTGGTGCCATCCAGTAAGGAGTCCCGACCATTGTGCTCCGTTTACTCTGTTCAGGGGTGATCTGAGCACAGAAGCCAAAATCAGCTGAGAAGGAAAACAGGTATTGTTAACACCAGCTAGAAGAATGAAACCAAGATTTGTCACTCCCTCACTCTGGAAGGGACCTACCCAAACCAAAGCCACTCTTCACACCTTTCTACTTTCTATCCTTCTCTGCACACAAGACCTGCTCTCAGCCCACACCACTGGTCAGTGCATGACCACAGGCACCACCTTGGGGTAACTGGCAGTCAGTTACCCAAACTGGCAGCCCCACACCACAGCCTGGGAATGCTGTGCCTCACCACGAATACCTACTCAATTTGACAGATCCATCCATTCCAAGCAGGATATTGTCACTTTTGATGTCTCTGTGGATCACTTGGTTTGAATGAAGGAAATCCAGGGCTTGCAGGCACTGACAAGATAAAAAAGAAACACGAGGGTAAAATGTAATGACCTGATTTCATCACACAAGAAAGGAAATGGATCTAGAAGATTTCATTTCTAGGTAAATGGTGAGGCACAGCTGAGAATGGTGAAAGGAAAATAAAGAGATACTACAATAACAGTATTAAAGAGTACAACAACACAGTTTAAGAAGTGCAGCAGAGAAACAAAGCCTCCGAGGATGACATTGCTCATGTTCCTACCACCTGTGGAGAAGTCCCACCCTGTTCAAAACCAGAAGCACACAGAGGATCCCTTACCTCCCTACAGACAGCTGCTATCTGACCTTCATCCATACATGTCTCAGTAACAACATCAGTCAAAGAGCCTCCAGCCAAGTATTCCATGACGACCCACAGTTCATCACCGACTAGGTAGCTGAAAGAAGGAAACAGCAGCATTGAGATGAATTCATATAGGTCAACTACCTTACAGAAACAACTACAGTGGGGTTTTGTTTTCAGGTCATTGTTAAATGAAGACAGAATGAAATGAGCAGACATTCCTTCCAGGATATACAGCCAAGGAGTGCAAGAATGTTTCCCCTCAGTCTCCATTTCTCCAGCCCCAGGTTCCTTCAGCCACTCCTCACAAGATCAGCCCTCCAGATCCTTGAGCAACTTTGCTGCCCTTCTCTGGACCTGCACCTCAACGTCCTTCTTGTAGTGAGGAGCCCAAAACTTAACCCAGTATTCAAGGTGTGACCTCGCTAGTGTCAAGTACAGGGTAACAAACCCTTCCGTGGTCCTGCTTGTCATGCTATTGCTGCTGGCCTTCTTGGCCACCTGGGCATGCACTGCCTCATGTTCAGCCTGCTGTTGACCAACACCTGCATCTCTGTCTCTACTGAGCAGCTTTCCAGCCACTCCTAGGCAAGCCTCAAGTGTTCATGGAGCTTTGTGATAAAAGGGCAGGACCCAGCACTTGCCCTTGTTGAATCTCACACAGCTGGCCTCAGCCCTTCAATCCAGCCTGTCCAGGTCCCTCCATAAAGCCTTTGAACCCACAAGCAGATCAACATTCCCTCCCAACTTAGTGTTATCTGCCAAAAAACTGAGGATGCATTTTATTCCCTTCTCCAGATCACTGATAAAGCTATGAAAGAAAACTGGCCCCAAAACTGAGCTCTGAGGAACACCACTTGTGACCAATCACCAACTGGATTTAACTCCATTCCCCACTACTCTTTTGCCCTGGCCAATAGCCAGTTTATCACGCAGCAAAGCATCTACCCTTCCAAGCCATAAGCACCCAGGAGGATGCTGCAGAACAGAGTGCTAAAATCCAGGTAAACAACATCCACAGCCTTTCCCTCAACCACTAAGAGGTCACTTTGTCATAGATCTTACATTTTCAGTATGTAGATGAACATATGACACAAAAGAACTACTTACCTGTCTAAATAGTTCACAATGTTGGGGTTCTTATTTTCCCTCATGACCAGGATTTCATTAATAATTAGTTCCTTTTTGGGCTGTTGTTGAAGATTCATTTGCTTTATGGCCACCTGAAACACGGAGAACTGTGCATGAGGTCTGAAGGAACATGCAGTGAGTGTCTGTGAATGCTGCAGCCAAGCTGTGCCAACCTGTCTCATTGTTAGGCATGGGAGCTCAGCCCTTACACTGCAGCAGCCCTGTTGCTCTGCTGCCTTGGGTGCTGGTTACAGGAAACATGCCCATCTACATTTTGCCTTGTAAAATCTGTAAATGTGCTCTTTAACTGTTCAACCACAACTGTCTATCAACACCCTCTGGACCTACACTCTTCTTAACTTGACCTTAGTTTATCACCAGTGTTATTACTCAGGCACTGTTTGCAAGCAGGACTTGATTCTGTTACTGTCAAAATACATAAACCCAACTTTAGCTGTTTTACAGTTTCTGTTCATTGTTGAGCAACTGCTATTATTCTTGACTTGAGTGCAGTGCTTGCAGTAAAGGTCTACTGGTGACCTGAAAACTCCATCCCCAGTTCACACCCCAGAGGAAAGCTCTGAAGGTCTGCAGAATCTGATGGGAGTGTTGACACTTACCTCTTGTCCTGTGGCAATGTCAATTGCTGTATAAACTGTTCCTGATGCCCTAGAAGCAAAACAGCAGCAAAGGAATGAGAAGAGGTTTAGTCCCTATGAGTGAAAGCAAGCCCAAACAGGAGACAGATCTCTATCGCCTGTAGTGCTTCTAAACCATCTTTGTACAGCTGCTCCTTCAGCAGCAGTCCACAGTGCAGCACCCTACCAGCCCTGTTGTGCAGGGCATCCAAGATAAAACCTAACTCAAACATGAAGAAAAAGGGCTGGTGCAAACAGCAAATGTACATACTAAATTATTTTAGTTCAGCACCTAAAGGGGTGTGTCTGCTAAAACTGGAAAATAATACATTGCATTCTTTTCCCATTTTATCCAATTTGGCTTTCT
Organism: Psilopogon haemacephalus; assembly: GCA_013396835.1. Taxonomy (NCBI): domain Eukaryota; kingdom Metazoa; phylum Chordata; class Aves; order Piciformes; family Megalaimidae; genus Psilopogon; species Psilopogon haemacephalus. The sequence goes on along the minus strand of VWZI01021228.1, from coordinate 1,381,051 downwards.
TGGGGTCTTTTTTATGCTTGCTTGCTTTTTTCCCCCTTTTTCTCTTCTCTACTCTTGTATATCTTCTCCTTTTCTTTTTTTTCTTGTCTTTTTTTTTTTTTCAAGGAATGTAACATACAGTCTAGTTGTGCCTTCTCAGACACCTAGACTGAATCTATCTGCAAAATTCAACCATACAGTCATTCTCAGAGCCCTGAATCACAGGCACGTGAAGACAGAATCCAGACGTCTTTCTCCAGCATGCAAGGAAACTCTTCTCCCCCTTATGTGTTCTCTGTGAGGTGACAGCTAGAGCAGGTTAAGGTTTATATTGCTCCACACACAAATGGAGAACTACTCAAAACAGGATCCTTAAACAGCTTTTGTGTGTGTCAAGAGCCATCAGCAGCTGCTTCTGTTAGATGCACCAGACAGCTGAAGGACTCTTCATGGTGTCTGTTTTGCCTCTGTGCAGACATAGGCTGTGTTGTAAAGCCACCAGAAATAAATGGAATGCTCACCTGCAGACTGACAGTGGAGAGATGTGTTTGCCACCAGCCTCTCCTTAAAAGGGACTATTCCCTTGTAGTTACGAGAAGGGCTGGAAAGGACATGATCAGAAGGAATTCTATGGGTTTAAAAGCACCTACAGACTTGTAAACACTACCAGGACTTTCTTCTGAGCTAAATCACAGGTTTATACTGCCATTGTTTGCAAAGCCCTTGTCTGCATGGACAGTGAGGCACGGGAGTGCCAGAGTGGGAATCCTGAGATGTAGGAACACACATTGAGAAAGTGTCCCAATGACTGAAAAGGTCAAAATCTGTTCACCCGTTTTCATATGATCCCCAGGCTGGGGTGTTTTTTAATCAGCAGACTGAAATATTTCTGAGGTATTTTAATTCAGCAGGCACCAGAGACTGTGTGTCTGTGTTAAGAATGGTGTTCTCTTTGGGCAGGCTATGAATTCTTTTAATATAAATGCAAATGCATTTTCCTGTGACTAATTGTCGAGATTAATCCAATTTGTTTTCATAAAAAGCCAACATCATTTATTCAGCCTCACAAACACTGTGCTGTACCTCCTGAGCAAAGTCCTGTCGGGGTTTATTTAAAAACAGCTATTTAAATTCGGGTACTTTTTGTATGCTCCAGGCTATCTGTGAAGAGTTTAGACGAAGGTAATTCAAGTAAAGCTGCAAATTAATTGCAAGGGCTCTGTGATTCTGTACTAACAGCTTTATTCTGAGCAACTACAATTCTGATCTGCATCTAACTTTAAAATGCTTCTGTTGTACCTTGGGTCCACAGTTAGATCTGCCACGCACTACACTACAAGTTGAAAGAACCAACCAGAACCCTGGCTGCTCCTGGCTCCATACCAATGTGTCTTCTAGCAAGGGCTAGCACTGATTGAGGAAGCACAGCTACCCCATCAAGCACTAGTTAACCAAGTTTCTTCAGGTGTCAACAGCCAGCAGCATTTTCAGAGCTCAGCTGGCGCCAGGTGACAAACCAGAGATCACAGAATGGTTTAGGTTGGAAGAGACCTTAAAGATCATCCAGTTCCAACCCCCCATCATAGGCAGGGACACCTCCCACTAGATCAGGTAGCTCAAGACCTCATCCAGCCTGGCCTTGAACACACCCAGGGAGGGAGCAGCCACAGCCTCCCTGGGCAACCTGTTCCAGTGCCTCGCCACCCTCACTGTGAAGAACTTCTTCCTAACATCCAGTTTCAATCTGCCCTCCACCAATTTGAACCCATTCCCCCTCGTCCTGTCATTACAAGACCTTGTGAAAGGTCCCTCCCCAGCCCTCCTGTAGGCCCCCTTCAGATACTGGAAGATTACTATAAGGTCTCCTTGAAGCCTTCTCTTCTCCAGGCTGAAAAGCCCCAACTCTCTCAGCCTGTCCTCATAGCAGAGGTGCTCCAGCCCTCTGAGCATCTTTGTGGCCCTCCTCTGGACTCTCTCCAGCAGTTCCATGTCCTTCTTGTGCTGGGGGCTCCAGAACTGCACACAGCACTCCAGGTGGGGTCTAACAAGAGCATAGTAAGGGGGAAGAATCCACTCCCTTGCCCTGCTGGCATCACGTAATGCAGCCCAGCACACAGTTGTTGTCTGGGCCGTGTGTGCACACTGCAGGCTCATGTTGAGCTTTTCATCACCCCAGACCCCCAGGTCCTTTTCCTACTCGGGTTCAAACCTCACAGACAGCTGAGGGAGAAAGTTATCTCCTGATGTCAGTAAACAGCTTCTGTCATACACTGACAGCAGCATGATTCTGGTGTTACACAAATGGCACTTGCCCTCCTGAGACTGCAACACAGCCAAGGAAACTCTGACCGTATCAAGCAGGGAGTATGCATTTAAAATGCAAGACAGAGACCTACTTTTGATGCAATTTCCTTTGTTCTTGACTCCTCACAGGAAATATTTCCAATCAATCCTGTTTACAATAAGCAACGTTGGGTTTCAAAAGGAAATAGCATCCTGGGCAAGTGATGCATCTACTCATCAAGTATTTTGAGCATCAACACTATTTTTGTCTGAATTTGGAAGTTTTACTCCCTCAGCTAGAAACAAGACCTTATTATGTCATCTCTGGTGTCAGTTTCTAAACTAGGTAGTTACAGTCCTGATCAGTGGCCACTAGAACTTCCAGATCCTGCTCCTTCCTATGGACAAGACCTTGTCAACACCAAGCTACCTTTGATGATGCCTTCTGACCATAGCTATGAATTCTGACCAGTACTGAGAGACAGAAGAGTCTACAGCCAGTGTCTGAAATATTTGGAGCTTGCCCAAGTTCATGCTTCATACTACACCAGCAAAAGCCCTGGCTCTGTCTTTTTTATGTAAGTAAGTGTGGTTGGACTTACCCTTGGCCAATTTTTTCAAATCGGGTGTATTTCTTCTTAGGATCTCCCACACTCACAATGCTCCCTGAAAGAAACAAGAGTAAAGATGCTCACTTCAAAAAGGAGCAGATCAGAAATGCAGCCCCAGTGCATGAAGCTGTGAGTCTTTTGTAGTCAGTTGTGTAATAATGACAACAGTAATAGAGGCAGCTCCACAGCACAGGTGGTCACCACAAAGACTGATTTTCTACATTCCTTTGGAGAGTTACCTTGACAGGAAACTAAGAACACAGAGTAATAGAGAAACATTCACAGGAAATAAGATACCTGAAAGAACAAGCAGCAATGCAAGTGTTTGTTGTCTACAAACATTAATGAGAGCTTGAGCAACAGAGCCTTTCTCTTCTCAGCAATAATGACTTTGTGATTCAACAAGAGGCTTAACACTCCTGAAGATAAAATGGCCCTCGGGTTCTGCAGTCAATCTTTGTGAACAGCTGCCATTTTCTGAACATCAAGAATATTGCAGAGCATTTCTGGGAGGGGAGCTTTGATTTGCGCTCTCTGCACTGCACGGAGGCTGCTCTGCACCACTGTCGGTGCCGCGGCGATGGCTGCCAAGGCCAGCAGCGCTCCTCGGGCACAGCCGTCACACGGTGCTGGTCATTTCATGGGCGCAGATGATGCGATTGGGAAGCCAGAGCAGGGAGGATGCTGCCGCCTCCTGGCAGCTCTGTGCTGCAGCAGCAGGAAGGCAGGACCAGCCCGGGACAGTCTGGGGCCATCAGCCACGGTGGAGAGGTGTAGCAGTCCGAGTAAGCAGTAATTAGGATACTGTGTTTTTGTCTAGTGAGAACTAAAATCTGATAAATTCCAACAGACCCGAAGCAATAATTAAAAAAAAACCAAAAACAAACCAAACCCAACGTTTTTCTGGTCTGGCAGTTTCCTAGATAAATTTTTAAAAATGAAGCCTTAAGTTGACAGCTCTGCAAATGACTTCTACAGATTTAACTTAGAACATACGTCACTGAAATACTTTAAGCAGATTAGCTCATGAGGAAAGCCTTCCAGAGCTTCACAGCATATTTTTCTGACTGATATGGCAATATTCCAGCATCACAAACAGGTACTTTTTTGTTCATCTGTGCATCCAGAAGACAACACCTCTCCCCCTGTCCAAGCCTGGGGCAGAGGGCTGCAGCATCCGAATGGGCATCTGACTGGATGCCTAGCCAGGAACCCAGCTTGCCAACATAGCCAGAGGATGAGGCATCAACACAATCTGCTTACACCCTCTGCTAAAATGATTTTGCTGGCCTTGGCAAGACAGCTAATGGGAGCTGCAGAAGAGGTTACCTTTACCCTGTGGTACTTGCTCTCCTCACCCAGCACTCCAGGAATGCCAGCAACTGCCTGCTTGCTGCAGGCTGAGGATGCCAACAGTCTTGAGTAGCTTGAAGTGGCCTTGCCCTGCTGTGCCAGCCTGCAAGGCTTAGAGTAACTGAGCTCTCTGTAGTCCAAGCCAAGGACAATACTTTGAGGATCTGGTTAACTGTACATTAATTTCACCTCACTAAAACATATAATGTTAAGATTAAGCTTTTATTCTGGGTCTCCACTACAATATAACTCTTCAGTCAAGAAGAATATGACTAGAGAACTCTGGGACTCCCTTTTAGCTGTCTGGAAGGAGGGATGTGAGATGATAAAATCACACCCTCCCACTCACTGGATGAGCTCCACCATCCCCCAGACAGGAATCCCTGTGAGACTCTGCAATGCTACACCAAACGCTGCTGTAATCGTGTGCTGGACTGGACAGAAGAACAACACTGTGCCAGCAGTGTCTGTCTAGGTGCTACTTACAGCTGTGCATCTATCAGAACAGGTATCAGAAGTTTGTGTTAGCAAAGTATAAAGGAAAAAAAAACTACAGGAAAAAATATTTTTTAAAAATAATTTCCAAATTTGCCACTGATTTTGCAGTTCAGAATTCAGGAGTTTTCCCTCAAAACTTGAGTAGGTGCTTTCCCAAGTTAGTTGCTTGTTTCCTGTGCTTAAGCCAACACACATCAAATATGACAGCAGTAAAATCAACAAAGTGACAGGTACACTGCTCCAGTTCAGAGAAGCACTCCCTACTCTGGACAAAAGATAAACAGATCAGTTATTTTGACACCTTGTAGGACTTAATCAAGGAAAGTGCTTAATTAAGTGGATAAGAAAGCAGAATTGGGCCACTTCTGTTTCATAATTACAGCAGAACATATTCTTGATTTTATTACAGACAGAATTTTGTTTGATCTTATCTCAGTATAACAGGATTTACTCCCTAGTAAAACTTGAAATGTAAGTGGCTCTAAAGAAACTCAAGTTATTTCAAGCAGATGAGAATTATGAAAGTAATTTGAGATAAAATAGGACAGGGGCCACCACCCTAAAGGTAGCATAAAATCAGCAGTGGGGAAAGTAGGCAAGGTGGAGAAATAATAGGAGTCAGAACAAGACAAAACAGAAAAAAGCCAAGTGCTACACGTGCTTAAATGCACTTAGCCCAGCACCATAACAAAAAAGCATCACACTTGTTTTCAAATAGCTTCATGAAAACACAAAAAGATCTTAATTGTCCACATCACAGTTTGCCCAAGGCAGATCTCCAGACCTTGCTCACTTGGTATCAAATTCTTCAGAAAGAGGATGCATGAAAGCATGCAAAGATGTAAGCCACAATAACTCTAGTTATTGCAGTCCTGATCTGCAATATAGAGAAGCTTGAATAAATTATAAAATATGCATACTTATGAACTGCAGAGCTCATGATGGAAGCACACCTCAAACACCGAGCCTCAGCTGAAGCAGATAGAGTTCCTCCCTTTATAAGCTGACACACCCACAGGTAACTATCTTTTCTGGATTTTATTTCATTGTCAGCGAAGTCACTGAACTAGCCCTTCTATGCTTCCTAATGGTACCCACCAAGATTCAGTTCTCTGTATTCCTATTAACCTACTAAGGGTGCAGAGAACTCTGCAGAAGCAGCTCAAAATCCACAGCCAAAGAAGGCTTCCGCAGTCGAACAAGCTGTCAATAGCAGGGAAGGTACAACAGAAAGGTTGGTGTAGACCGAGAACAAGCATCAATCACCACTGTGAGGAAGCCACCAACCAGACTGCATCCCTTACAAACATGCTGCAGTTAGAGACAGAATGTTACTGCCTTGGGTGTCAAATACATGGAGGTGTTAGAACAACCCACACTTTGTCCTGTTAATGGTAGACAGACTAAACTGGGCTACTTCTGCAAAATATTCTGGCTTCAATGACTGGTGAGAAGTCAGGACTATAAAGAGAAATTAGCAACCCAGGTATTCTGTTCAGTCTGGCCATTAGCACACAGGACCTCGCTATGTCATTCACTAGGTCACAGCCTTCTACTCAATCGGAAACAATCTCTGTTTTTGCCCTTGGTGAAGAAGGAAGATCAGGCAAACACAGCCCAGTCACAGCTGCCCTCAGAGGCAGACAGAACACCCAGAGTGCTTTTTACTTCTTCCAAGCACAACTGCAGTTTCTGCAGGGAGTTCTAAGCACCTCTTGACACTCAACCGAGGATGAGTATTTGTCCTGAGACATGCAGACAGTGCACTGCTTGGTCAGACACCACATGCAGAATACTTACTCAGTTTCTCCAGGATCTCCTCGTCTGTCATCTTGGATTTCTTTCTCTGCCGGTCTGTGTTTCTGTACAAAGTGTTTGTGTTTGAGTTTTCAGGCTGAGGAGTGGTGGCTTCTTTAGCTGGTGCTGGGGCGGCGGCAGGTTCGATTACAGAGCGGGTGTAGATCTGTCACAAGAAATTTTGTGTGGGTCAGAAAGATGGCTTGTAGAGAAGCCCCAGAGGTGACATGTCAAATGCAAACCCTTAGGAAGGTACTGTTTGCCACACCCAGGGCCCTTAAAACGTTCAGGTTTGGTGCTCACTTCTCAAACTGAACTTGTTTTACACATGTCCTTGGCTGGCTTCTTGTTCAATTTGTACTGATTTTCTGAAAGGTGACAGAAGCCATGGATGTGTCTTGTAACAAAGACACAGAAATAGATCTGTCCTGGGACCCACAGCCTTCTTTTGATGCTCATGTGTTTTCATAGGTACTCAAAAGACTCTTTTGTGGGGACACAGAAACTGGAAGCATCTCCCCTTTCTGAACATAACTGCTGAACTGGCTAAATGTGAAAGGTCAAAGCAGATTTTCCTGATGCCAGTGGCTTGGGATTTATGTCATGGTAGGACTCCAGCCCTCAGAGTCTTCATCCAAGTACTGTCTGATCAGAAACATGCTGCTCTGATTTACAATAACCACAGTGCTGACCAAACCTGGGACTTACTGATTTTGTGTGTTCAGGCCGTGGTGCAATAACAGGTGGGGGTTCATTGTCATCTTCCTCATCGTCTTCATCTTCATCCTCTTCTTCAGAAACAGAGGGAGCTAGCGGGGGTTCTGATGCTGTTTTTGTGCTCTGCAGACAGACAGGAGCATCAGTGACAGACATCATCCTGGCACTTACAGGGGTTGCTAATTACACACAACTTCACTCTGCCTAGACATCAGAAACCAAGCTAGCCATGCCTGTAGTCCTACAGGCCTCTGTTCTAAGTTACACTCAGCACAGTGCAATGGGAAGGTTACAGAGCTCTGTGGAGTTCTGTTAATTCCTCTTGGTGGCTTTTGTTTCTGCTCAAAGCAGATAAATCCTTCCTACACTTGGTCAAAGTAGTATTTCACAAAATGCAGTGTTTGGCTAGATCACTGGGAGTCACTTGCAGTTGCTGCTTACCTGCTTTAGCATCGTGCCTACAGAAACGGTAACAATTCGTTAAGGTAAAGGTGCTTAGTGGCTAGTGCAAAGCCTCCCTGCTTGTTTGGATGGAAATCTGCTTGTGGAGATGAAGGCTGGTTGTTTCTTTACTCTTTTACCTGTGGGGCAATCACATTGCCTGTTTCCAGAGCCCTGAAGTGGTGACAGAGGCTACTAATTTGGCCAAAGAAGGGAATGACAGGTCAGACATTCAAAACGGCTGTTTAAGGGCCAAGCCTGTCAAGCAAGGGGTGTCCTAATGGGAAGGTCAGTGTGACTTTGTCACACTTTAGAGCAGCACACAGCTTCCAGTCATTGTTAGCATTTTGCAGACACGGGGCCAGAAGATGATGAAGGAAAAGATAAAGAGAATAATCATACGTCTGTTAAGTCATATTCTTAGAATTAGTTTTATCCCTGTGCTTCATGCTTGGCCTAACAGCACTGAATTGTGCAGCTCAAATATATTCACTATCCTGCTATTTAGTGCCAGACTCCCATTAAGGAGAGAAATGAAACTAAAACAATTCCAACAACTGCTAAATCCTGTCAGAGAGCTGTTTTCTCTCTACTACAGCCTTCAACCAGCCACCCTCAGTGCTGGTAACTTTTGAACACCAACATCTTGACTGGCTTACCACTGTTTATGTCTGCTAAAGCAAAATACCACAGCATCTGCCAGTGTCTCCATACCCACTGGAAAAGCTGCTGGGAGTGTTCTGGTGAATGCCAGACATCCTTATAAAAGTGTGTTTGATTCAAGATAATCAAAGTGGCATGGATTAAAATCTGAAGTGTGACTACTCCAGGATGATTTTCCTTTCAGTACAAATGCTCTCCAGTGCACAATGGCAAATCTAAAATGAAGTTGCCTAACACTTGCAAATAAAGGCCCAATCCCCATTCAGTTGCTAGTTATCTCCATTTGCTAGTCAATGCAGTAATATTAACAATAAAAAAAATCTGGTCGGTATTAATGTGAACGTCCTGGCTACGTCTCTGAGACTGCTATAGCAAAACAGTATTAATTAGAGGAGATGATTAACTAGAACGTTCTTTCAACGGCTCCAGTGAGTTATACATCAATTATAACCTTATTTGTATTCAGCTGCATATCCCTCTGTACTGAGGATAAATCATAAAATTTAATACAAGTGGATTCTAAGCTGTTAAAAATAAATTAAAACAGGCTAATTAGACAGAGCTGCATATTGTTGCCATTATATATTCCACCCTGGCAGAGAACAGCAAACACTCTCCTGTCTGCAAAAGCAGGCTTTCGTCTGTTTCAAGTTCCTAAACGGAAAATCAGCAAAGAGCCACTGATCCCTTTTTGCTGATGCACAGACACTAAAGTTTGTGTTCTTTCCAGCCTTCGAGGCTGGCAGTCAAAGCTTATAGCTTGTTCCACACTATGAAAATAAAAGGTTATTTTCACACTCACCGAAGGATGAGCTTCTATGTATCCATGGGCACTTTTATCTGCAAAGTGAAAGGGAGAATTAACCAGCTGCTGTTATAAAACTGCCTGAGGCGAGGGGGAATCCCACAGAACAAGTAAATTCAAATAGATGGCATCAGGCCCTTTTTTTTTTTTTTTCACAACATCCCTCCAGTAGCAACCATTATTTTACATAGCAAGCAACAAAACAGGGCACTACTATACTAGGAGATTCTTTTGCTACAGTTTCGTTTCTTGTATTTCTTCTATTTTTTTGCCCTGTTTTTACCAGCAAATCAAATTTAATCCAATGCAAATTGTTCTTTAACAGCTAGTGCTCCTATTCTGCCATGAGCTAATAAAGCAGCTTCTCCCCCTGCCCTTTCCTTTTGTGTTTGTTTGTTTTAAACAACTTACATGCATTGATTCTCTTTAGCTACTGAATACGTTTGCCCAGGACAGCTTCCCCAAAATCCCCCTTAGCCACGGCAGCTCTTTTCTGACATAGCACAGTAAGAGCTCCTGAGGTCAGGAGCATACACCATGTCCAAGCTGGACAGTCTGTGAAGAGCTGCAGCCTCATGAGATGGATTCATGTTGGAGAAGTTCACAAATTATTGTCTCCTGTAGGAAAGACTCCACACTAGAGCAGGAAAGGAGTGTGAGAAGTCCTCCCCCTAAGGAGGATGGAGTGGCAGAGACAACATGAGATGAACTGACTAATGCTCCTGTATCCTGGCATCCAGAGGGACCTGGACAGGTTGCAGAGGTAGGCACAAGCCAACCAAGTGCAAGGTCTTCTATCTGGGTCGAGACAATCCCAAGCACAAATACTGGCTGGGCAGTGACTGGCTGGAGAGCAGCCCTGAGGAGAGGGACTTGGGGGTGCTGGTGGACGAGAAGCTCAGCATGAGCCAACACTGTGCACCTGCAGCCCAGAGAGCCAGCCAGATCCTGGGCTGCATCAGAAGTGTGTCCAGCAGGTCGAGGGAGGTGATTATCCCCGCTCTACTCTGCCCTGATGAGACCCCACCTGGAGTACTGCATCCAGTTCTGGAGCCCCTATTACAAGAGGGATGTGGAGATGCTGGAGCATGTCCAGAGAAGGGCCACAAGGATGCTCAGAGGTTCTGCAGCACCTCTGCTATGAGGACAGACTGAAAGAGTTGGGGCTGTTCAGGCTGGAGAAGAGGAGGCTCTCAGGTGACTTTCTTGTGCCCTTCCAGTATCTGAGGGGGGCCTACAATAAAGCTGGGGAGGGACTTTTTAGGCTATCAGGGAGTGACAGGACTAGCGGGAATAGAGCAAAGCTGGAGGTGGGGAGATTGAGCCTGGAGGTGAGGAGGAAGTTGTTGAGCATGAGAGTGGTGAGAGCCTGGAATGGGTTGCTCAGGGAGATGGTTAGGGCCACATCCCGGAAGGGTTTAAGGTCAGGCTGGATGAGGCTTTGCCCATGGCAGGGGGGTTGAAACTAGATGATCCTTGTGGTCCTTTCCAACCCTGACTGGTTCTATGATTCTATGACAAAAGGAGACACCTTATTCATTTCAGGAATATTCCACAAACTGGAATTTTTCGAGGCTGCTGCTTGAGAAGGTTAACGCTGAACGTCGCTCTGGCTTATTTCGGGGCCTGGCACTCCCTTTTTCACAGTGCGATGTTGACTTACCTCCTGACGTAAAGCTCATGTATTTCTGGTTGTTAACTGTTTCTTTGGAATCATAAAATTTGAGAACATCTAGAACAGCTTGTGGGTTCTTCTTCTGCTCTAGTTTTGTTATGTTGGAGGTCTGTAGTAGCCTGGCCCATTGCTCTGGAATGCCCTGTAGATGTCAAGCGTAAAGAATGCAGGTTTAGAATATTTAACAGCCGCAGCCTTGCAGCTCTTTACCACGATCCCATGCTGCCTGTAAGATTACTTTCAGAAATCTTGATTGGCACTTTACAATGGAAAGTAGTCACTCATACATTAGAGGCAATCTTTCTCTTCTCTATTAAAATACAGAGCTAAAACCAGGAGCCGACTTTCGAAAGAAAAAAAGAAAGTTATGACCGTGACAGGAAAAAAAGTGCATGAAACTCATCTTTAAATCAACTCTGCTCTTCCATGGAATAATGATTTAAGGCTTAGCTTGTTTTCCTGGTGATTCAGTGCACACATAACAAGACTACTCTACATTTGTGGACAACACAGTGTGTTTTAGGAGCTTTACACTGGATTTTTAATGCTTCATAACACAAACACATTTTGCTGAAAACGATTTCTGCTGATTAAAAGGCAAACCCCAGCCTGGTACGTTTAGTTTTCAGCATTCCAGGGAACACTGCACGGTTAAGAGTCTGGATTTTAATTCTCAAAGTCTTAACACTGAGTTGTATCACTACTGCTAAGGACACCTCTTTCCTCGAGCTCCTGTAGCTCTGTAGGTTGTCTACTGCAAACGTACAGAAAGCAGGGAATCAGAGAGTGACAAAGCCTTGCAGGAATTCTCAGACATCATGCAAGAGAAGGTAGCATTTGTATGCTGATCCAATTGCTGAAGGCCACACTCCTGCATTGAACTTAGATTGATAAAAATAGCTTTAAATATCCAGTATAACTTCCTAAATTTGAAAGCCTGTCGTTTTTCCCCATTTACTGAACAGCCAGCACCTACCAGCAAATTCTAGGGCTTAGTGGATGAGAAACTACACCTGAACTACATTTAACCTTAGCCTTGGTGGCACCCCAATCTAGGTAAACACTTTAACAGAGCTGCTTCCTAAGAAGTTCTCCACAAAACAATGGGTGACATGGGCTTCCAAAGTTTAGACTAATGGAAAAAAAAGTGGGATAAGCCAAGCAACAAATCTACTGCACACACATCAACCTGCTGCTGCAGTGCTATGACATCTCAAAGAGGCATTTTGATGCAAGATTCTTTTGGGCCTGTGACGCACCTCTGGGAGCTTCCCTGTGCACATCTGTGAGCCATAGAGATCTGGCTGTAATGGACGTAAATAAAGAAAGAAAAGAAAGTTAAAACAGAATGTGGGACAACTTAGAAGGTGGTGGGAGGAAACCAATGGGCCAAGGTGGATAATTCCCATCTAAAATGGGAGTTACGAGGTAGATACCATATAGATCAGGTTGTGGACAGGCTACAGGAAGGCAGGCTTAGGAAAACAGAAAAATCACAAGTGTTCCAAAGTTTGGAAGCATCATTCCCCCTCCTCTTTCTTTTAAATCATTTTTCCTCTCCCTCATAAAAATACATTACTGAGGATGAACAGCAAGTGGTTGGAAAAGCTACCTGTGATGCTTCACTTTAGTTAAAAAAACACAAAACAAACCACCAAACTAATAGAGAAAGATATGGGCTTTTGCTGTTTATCAGCTTTTGAAAGCCAGGTTGGCAGTTTTGAGTGGCTCTACATGAGTTTTTTTCCTAATACCTCTCCAGTCTCAAGATCAGAATAGTGTAGGAGTCAGGAAAGTCTTGTGGGAGGTTGTGTAACACAGATAATCTGTGTCAGACTAAAAAGCGTCACAATTCTAAAGAATGGGTTAACAATTATTAGATTAATAATGTGCAACATCTTTGGACTTAGAGCCACAACTTTCTCCCAATTGCTTGAAATAATCTTGAGATGTTAAGTTTGGTGGGTGACCACATTTTCTTCTGGACTGGGGATGAGGAAACTGTTTCAGAAATGCATGGCTTACAAAACACACTCCCCAGAGCCCTGCAGGCCACACTTCTTCCTCCACTCAGAAAATGCAACTGTTTCTTCAACATAAACCAATATAAAATCTCCAGCAGCATGCTCCAGCCCAACAGTTTCCAACCATTTTCTTTTTTTGGCTTCAAAAGCCCTACCTCTCAGCAGAAGTGGTTGCTCCAAGCACAGTGAAATGGAGATATGCAACAACACAGCTTCGTGCTTGAGCCTGAAAGCTGAAACTCAGGAGCCCATGCAACTTTGATTTGAGATGCAACTATCAGCAGTCAGGTAAGGAATGCAGCTGGGGGTGACTGTTAGGGGTCAGAAAATGGCCCCATGCATTGCACATAACCAGCAGAGCAGACGCTATTGGCATGACAACTCTGATAAGTCCAAACAAAGAGCCCAACCCATGTATTTGGATATCTATTGGACATTCCCATGGCACTTCCAAACTTTTGAAAGAGACATGACAGCATGATCACCAGACAGTGGGAGTATTTTCACATGATATGGCTAGTGGCAGTCCCTTCAGCGGGACATACTTACCACAGGACTTCTCAGCTGATACACGAGTTGTATCCAGGTTGGGACAAATCAAACATGCCTCATCTACCGTGTAACAAAATGCCTGCATTTGACATTAGCTGCAAGTTGACAGTTGGTTCTTCGTGGTGCAAAAATCCCTTTGCTCTGACTGACATTTTGCTCCTCCAAGGACTGCAGTGTTAAATCCCGTGCTGGCAAGCAAGCACTCCCCTTAATTTGGTTTGAATTGATTAGAGCTTTCTCATACTGCATTGCTGCACCTCCATGCCTTGGGGACAAGTATTATTGTAAAACATTGTGTAAATGTAAACAGCAGCCATCTAAGAATAATAATAAACTGTGCTACAGCAATAAAGCTGGATGCACTCAGTCATCTACAAACACTTTTATTCTGTATAAGGCCAGGATCTGTGCCGGTGGCATCTGAGCCCCAAAAAATCACCCAGTAATAGAAAATTGCTGATGCTAGTGACTTTTTTGACACATTGAATGATACAAATAACATTCAAACTTATCCAAGTTGTGATCTCTCAACTGATGGAGAATGCTTGCACATAGAACTGAGCTGTGTTAGCCTCAACGTTCCTCCCTTATGTTCCAACTGGCAGGGATCTAACTGGGACCTCTTGGAGAAGAGAAGGCTTCAAGGAGACCTTATAGTAGCCTTCCAGTATCTGAAGGGGGCCTACAGGAAGGCTGGGGAGGGACTATTCAAGGTCTTGTAATGACAGGATGAGAGGGAATGGGTTTAAACTGGCAGAGGGGAAATTTAAACTGGATATTGGGAGGAAGTTCTTTACAGTGAGGGTGGTGAGACACGGGTTGCCCAGGGAGGTTGTGGCTGCTCTCTCCCTGGAGGTGTTCAAGGGCAGGTTGAATGAGGCCTTGTGCAACCTGTTCTAGTGGGAAGTATCCCTGCCTATGGCAGGAGGTTGAAACTAGATGATCTTTGGGGTTCCTTCCAACCTAAACCATTCTATGATTCTATGAGCCTCACCAGCAGTCAGTCTACAAGTGAACATGATTGTGACTCACTGTGTTTGCACAGAGCCAGAAGGAAAAAGACTGAAGCACAGGGCAGAAATAAAGGCAGAAGGCTGAAAGGAAGAAGCAACATAGAATACAAACAGCTGGACATTCAGAGGGATAAGCAGTGAAATAAAGGGCAGGGAAACACACAAAAAAAGACCCCAACAAACGACAACAAAAAAAAAAGCAACCAGCAGAAAGTAACAGAATATATAACACAACACCAAGATAAAAGGTGTGGCACTGGAGATTAACCTGAACCACAGAGTGGCTACAGAGAAGGGGGGGGAAAAAGAGAAAAAACAGGATAGATAGCAGGGGAAACATCATTTAAAGAGTTTTCTGCTAACCTTCTCATCAAAAATGACCACATTTTAAAATGACCATTTAATCAAGCCCTATGGTTTGGCACAGACTAAATTCTCAAGTAAGATTTTTTTCAAGTGGCATTTATTTTAAAAAGCTAATTAACTAGTCCATATATTTTAAATGTAGCTGTATTTCCTAATTACTGAGGATAATTAATTTTCACCACTCCTCTGAAGGCATGCTGTCACTAAATGTTTTTTTCTCCTTTTGTTGTTACTGGTACTACTGCTACTGTGGCATACAGAAAGCTGCCAGTTCTCTGTAATGTTTTTTGAGAAGGTAAACTAGCAAGGTTAAAAAATTAGGGGAAAAAAAAAAAAAAAGACATTTTGGCTTCAAATTCTGAAAAATGAACCATCCTTTGTGCAGGCAAATGATTTGTCCCATCCTGTTTGGTGTATGCAGCCAGTCGGCACCAGCACACTTTGCAATTTGACACATGGTGATAACACAGTCTGACCACTCAGCTCACAGGGTACTACTGGTAGTACAGAGAGAGTTGCTAATCTTTCCTCTCACCTCTGCAGCTCGCTGCCATCCTAGCTTTAAGGATTAATGGTTTAGTACATAACTAGTAGTCTGAGAGAAAAGGCTCTGAAGCCCCCTGCACATCTTGAGGAGCTTCTCTCAGGCTCATTTTTCCCAATGCTTCATACACTTGCTGTGATCTAAGTAGAAAAAGCTGACTGCCAGTTTATTAATGCATATAGGCTAGAAACCTGGCTGACTGCCTAGCCTGTAAACATATTTTGAAGGTATTAAATGAAAATGAATGAACTTCCACAATGCTGCTGCTTTCTGGGTGTCTTCAAGGGTCATCTGCAGAGCAGCTGGACTTGATACCTTGGGGCTGGTCATCTACAGCAAGACATTTACTGTGTCCAGGTGTGTGTGGGTGTTTCATGGTTTGCCAAAAACATGGAATAACCAGCTCCTGTAGCAGCTTGTGGGACTGATAAAAGCATACACCTACGTTCTTCCTAGTTTTCATTTTCCACAGACACTCTGCTGACAGTCCTTGAAGAAACAAAAAAGCAGCCTGAATCAGAAGTAAAACACCCCAAATCCTAAGCCAAACAAATCAAAGTCTCTTCCTTCACAAGCTGGTTGCTGTCATCTGATGTTTCTGGCAACAGAAGGTTATTTTACCATGGAGAAACTAGAAGCTGTGGTAAGCACACAATACAAGGGGTACTTACTGTGAATTCTCCAGTGACGGCATCAAATCCCACATGAATGGTATGCTCGAAGTCTGAAGGAAGAGAGATCTCTGGACGTTCTTTCTCTTTCTTCTTGTTGGCTAGAGGCAAAATGTGAACATGCATTTACTTTCTGCAAAGCTTTCCAGTCAAAAATTTTCAATCGGGTGTGCTCAAAATCGTTTCCAAGTTTAGAAGTGGGAAGCAAATCAATTGACACTCATCTTACTTGACAGAGAGATCCAAGGGAATACAGCACCAGCCTGTTCACCCCCAAGTGGGAAGGTCTAAAAGCTGTTCATTTGGGTTTTCTCCTGGTCAGTGCCACAGCTGCTAAAGTAAGCTGTTCACCAAGTGGCCTTCTTAGACTATCTCTACCCACTATGATTTCTTTCACCAGTTCTTTCCTTCGTCAAGTTTTCATGTCTAGCAACTAACTCACGCTGAGTGTTTGCTCTGTGGGTTCCTGCAGAAGGCCTGTTTGCATGTGCCTTGTCTCCAACACGCTCTGAGCTTGTTGTCAAACTCAAGCAAATCTGAGATGAGGTTTTTTAGTCAACCAGGTTCATACAAGTTGTGTGAAAACAGGCAGCTCAGGAGAAGATGAAGGTCTTGTTCCTCCTTCTTCTCTGAGTAAAACGTTAAAGCAGTGCCTCTGTATTAAAACCCACAGAATCTGCACAGCAACAAGATCCCCAAATGCCACTGGAAAAGCTTAAGATGTACTACCACAAAGCCTAGGCTTTATTAGTTTCCAGGAATCCCTTGTTTTTAAATCACTTCATCTGTATTTACAGAGTGTGGAACATCTTAGTGAAGGAGACAGACTTGAGAGTCAGTCGATGTGTTTCTTATCTCCCTCCTATTTTAGTACTTTTTGAAAATACCATCCCTTGTGGTCATCCATCTCCTCTGCTTTTCACTATTGACAAATCCCACTTCAGCCCACTTTTATTGACCCTGATAAAGAACGAGAGTAATAAAGGTTGAGAGAAACTGCTTTCACTCTGATGCATCAAGAATTCATGCTCAACAGAGATTTCTCTGAAAAATGGTGACAATAATGCTATTTCTGGATGACTCCCAAACACCCAGATAAACACAGCATAAACCCACATTCAAGCATCTATCCTGCTGGCAGGTACTTGAAATCCTTGGCCTCCCTGGAGAACCAGCGTGCTCCAAGACTAACTACCACGTGTCTGAAAAACACAATCCAGAGCTATCTGTAGGAGCTTCTCCAGTGCCAATGGTCTATCTGTAACAGTCAAGAGGGAAACTGCCATTCTACCAAACACATAGATCATTCCAGTGGAAAAATGGCATGCCAGAACAAATATTGCAGTGCCCACTTGAAGTACGTCAGAGTCATTAACGCAAACACAGGAAGTAGGAGAGGTATAAAGCTTTCCTGCAGAATACAAAAAAAGCCACATCATCTCACTTCTTTACAGATCCCACCTCTCCTCTGCTGCTCATCTTACCAGTTTAATGCTTGTCTGGTTTACCTGCTATCACAGTGGTCCTGAGTTGGCTTGCTCCGTAGATACGATGGGATACGAGTTTTGAGAAACCCAGAGGTATGTGAGAGGTTTGTACTGTCCCCATTGCAGTGGGACTTGATGTCAGGACCCCTAAAGGCCAGTGTGGCAACAAGGGTGCTTAGAAGGCTGGAGCACATCTCCTATGAGGATAGACTTATGAGGACAGAGTTGGGGCTGTTCAGGCTACAGAAGAGAAGGCTCCGAGGTGACCTTATTGTGACCTTCCAGTATCTGAAGGGGGCCTACAAAAAAGCTGGGGAGGGACTTTTTAGGATATCAGGGAGTGACAGGACTAGGGGGAATGGAGCAAAGCTGGAGGTGGGGAGATTCAGACTGGACGTGAAGAGGAAGTTCTTCACCATGAGAGTGGTGAGAGCCTGGAATGGGATGCCCAGGGAGGTGGTTGGGGCCCCAACCCTGGAGGTGTTTGCAGGCAGGCTGGATGAGGCTGTGGGCAGCCTGATCTAGGGTAGGGTGTCCCTAGAGCAGTGGGGGGGGTTGGAACTAGATGATCCTTGAGGTCCCTTCCAACCCTAGCTGATTCTATGTGTGTCACCATCTATTAATGACAGAATGAAAGTCAATGGTTACACATCAGCAGGAGTAAAGAGCCATAGTTACATGCCACAGTTACACAGCAGCAGGAGAAAAACAGCAGTTTTTCAGGTCCTGTCTTTGCCTTTCATATTCCCTCAGTGCAGTGCCAGTGACAGCCACGCTATGGACATCAGAAGCAGAAGATGGAAACAATTTTGTGTGTGTCTCATTTCAAAAGCATGTGTCCCCCTCTACCAGTACCATTCAGGATGGAGCCTTAGGAAATCAGCCTTTGAACTTAAAGCACTGCTATGCACAGGGACTTTTAATTAACATTTTTCTTTGGTGTTTTAAGTGTTTTTGCCAGCTGCCTAAGTTTACCTAAGAGTCTGTGTCATGCAAAGGATGAACTCGCTATGTATTAGCTCCCTCCCAGCCTGGGTCTGTCTTTGCTCACAGACAGTAGCTCCATGCTACTTCCCTCATTGTACCTTATAATCTCCTTTGGCTGGAAGATGCTCTGCTCTTTCTATTTTGGATGTTTCTCATAATTTGGATGTTTCTAATAATCTCTCTGCCTTGTTGCATTTATCCTCATTAAATGTCACCTGTTTTCTGTACTGCACACCCCTACACAATGTTAATAACGATGACTTATTAGTATTATTAATGATTACTTTCATTTAGCATTTAGTAAAGAAAGCAGTAATATATCAAATACAAATGCAAAGGTTTTCCCCTTTCTTTCACCCCCAAGATTATGTTTAATATTCAGGATAGATGTTGCCAATTGTCAACTCTGTTCAGCACAAGCAACGTTTTATTGTCAGTAACAAAACTGGATTCACCTGCCTCATAATTTGCTAGCAAATGAATTCAAAACTAAAGGATCATCAAGCACGGTTCAAAGCAACAGTCAAACCTAGAAGTGCAATAAGGCATCACAGAAAACATTCCATCAGGAGCAGCGCTTGGCCATGCTAGGCCTCTCCTGCCCAGGAACAAGCATTCTAGCCCATGCCCCACAGTTGGCTCATCTCCTTCAAAGACCTCTGCCTACCAGACTATGGATACACCACCTACGGTCCAAATGCTGGATACAGAATTAAACAACACTCTCACCCCTCCGCAC
The DNA here is from genome assembly GCA_013396835.1 of Psilopogon haemacephalus. Taxonomy (NCBI): domain Eukaryota; kingdom Metazoa; phylum Chordata; class Aves; order Piciformes; family Megalaimidae; genus Psilopogon; species Psilopogon haemacephalus. The sequence continues at coordinate 1,361,846 of VWZI01021228.1, read as the reverse complement.
TCTAAAACCTTTGACATCTCTGTGTGTGCCCTGCACCTCAAGCCTCTTCTAAGTGAGTGGGGAAAATGACAGCATGAGTGCTTTGAAGCACTGACATGGATTTGAGGGGCTTATACTGGACGTTCCTATTTGATTTTCCCTTGACTCCCCCTCACAGTGCATTGCTGTTGCACAGCAGCTGCCCATGAGGGCCGCCCACATCAACTGTTACAGAATAAAAGAGAACAAGGAAAGAGTTTTCTGTCTTCCACAGCCTGTGTCACCACCACCGCTGCTATGTTCAAAAAGCAGTGGTTTGGCAGCAAAGTGTGACTCAGCTAAGTGGCAGCTTTTCCCCAGGGAGGAAGGAAGGGTTTACCTCACACTTACGCCCTTCTGCTTGCTTGCCAGCTCTTCATCTCATTCTCTTCTTTTCTTCATCCCCCCTCCCTTCCACTGTCACTCATTCTGTCCTCCCATCCTCCTTCCTCTGCTCCCTTTGTCCTGCTCCATCAGCCTTGTCCTTCTTTTTGTCCTCCATTAATCTTAACTCTGCTAGGTTTTTCTTCCTCCCTCTTCTTTTTCTGTAACAGAGGCAACCAGATGACTAAAGGTCAGACTCTGCTCCCATCCGCAGCTAAATCTGAAGCAGTTTCAATGGAAGTGACATTACTTAGCCAGTACTCTGAACGTGGATGTACCATTTCAGCTGAAAGGAGCATCTGGGCTGGGGTGAGCCTGCCCCGCTCCCCTCAATTTTTTAGCCTGAGTGCTCTAGAGCACCTTCAGGCAGCCACCAGATCACACTCAGCATTAATTTATTTCATAGCAGAGCAGTTACAGTGAGTTTAATTCAAGAAGGACAAGGCTGTATCAAACAACCAGAAGAACACAAGTCATTTCTTTCTGCTGTCAGGCTCTCCTGAAGTAACAGCATTCCACTGAAAGGAAACAATCCTGCTGTTGAGCTCCACCATGGCTTCTATCACCATCATCACCTCTGAGGAAGGAAAGGCAATTTCACAGCTTCAGTATGAGCTCATTCTTCCAAACAGGTTTCCCACATGATGCTGGAAATGTATTTCACTTGTCTGCTTTGGCTTCCTGACCCCGGAAAAAGGTTACCTCACCCCAGAGAGAGAAAAGAGAGGAACTACACCAATGAACGTAGGTCAGGTGCTAGGGAAAGAGAAGGACACTAATGCCTAAGTGGCTTGTTTCAACTGCAGAAGCCCAGAGAGCCCCCAAAGAGTCATCAGTGGCTTGTCAAAACAAGGTTTTAAACACACAAGTGCTCAAACCCAATCCAAAAGCCCTACATATGAACCTTTAACAGCTATAGACACCCACAAATGAAGTCTGCATGGACAAACTGCACTAGCAGCACATAGTGGATACTGTAAAAAGAAATGACGTGTGCATGCAGTGGGTGACTCCCTGTTAAAGGGCACTGAGGCATCCATCTGACAACCTGACAGGGAGTCACAAGAGATATGTGCCTCCCAGGAGCTGAGATTGGAGACAGTGCTGAGAGAGTGCCACAACTTTTCAAGAGCATAGAGTAGAATCACAGAATCAGTCAGGGTTGGAAGGGACCTCAAGGATCATCTAGTTCCAACCCCACTGCTCTAGGGACACCCTACCCTAGATCAGGCTTCCCACAGCCTCATCCAGCCTGCCTGCAAACATCTCCAGGGTTGGGGTCTCAACCACCTCCCTGGGCAACCAATTCCAGGCTCTCAGCACTCTCATGCTGAAGAACTTTCTCCTCACGTGAACCTGAAGAACACCTCAGGAATGGGCCCATCCATACATAGTCTTTACATGAGAGGAGTCATCAGGACTGCCCATAAAGAGGATGAAACTGTGCCTGTGAGGAGTTTTGAATGTCAGATTACCTCCAGCTACTCCACACAACCTGTGGAAGAGACTCAGGACAAGACAGTCAATCTGAGCTGGAGTTCTGAGCGAATGATCTCAGTTCCATAGGTCTGAGCCGACCTTGAGGGCCGCTCCACATGGTGTGTGAGGATGCTATGGGAGGCTACTGAACACCTTACTAAGAAATAACACACACTGCTCTCCCTTCACCACCACACCTGTCATCTCCTGGTAGAAGGCTGTCAGGATGGTTGAGCGTGAATTCTCCTTTGTAAATCCCTGCTGACTAGTCCTGATCACATTCTTATCCTTCATTTGTGTGAAAATGGTTTGCAGGAAGTTTTAGTCCACTAGCTTCCCAGGAATCAATGAGAGGCTGACTGACCTGTAGTTTCCTAGATCCTTTACATAAGAAAAAAGAAAAATCCCTCCCCTTAATTCTGTAAATACACTAACTCAAAAAATCTCCCTTTCTGCAAATATATTTTAACAAATGCATCTGAAAAGCTGTTTCCCACATGTTTAAAAGACTCCTGCTGTATCCACATCTAGCAGGTTTTAAATCAAGCCATTCTACATCCACTCTCACTGCAAAAGCAACAAGAGCCTTGATCCAGTTCCTAGAATGGAAATGCATTAAAAAAAACCCAGCCCAAAGTATCATGGTGGGGATCAGTTCTTCTCAGTTCTACAAAAAAAAAACAAAAACCCAGAACCTCACCTGGTTTTAGTGCAAATGCAAAACAAACTCCAAAAGGAAAAAATACACAACCTCATCTATTTTTAGTGCAAACGCAAAACAAACTCCAAAAGGAAAGGATTTCCCAGCTTAAATAAAAGGTTATTTTTACAAAGCAAGTTGCACAACGTGTGCATGTTTTACTGGCTTTTCAAAGACAAGAGTGTCTTTGACTGAACACCTCCTCCTCTTTTGAAACATAGAATCATAGAATGGTTTAGGTTGGAAGGGACCTCAAAGCTCATCCAGTTCCAACCCCCCTGTGCCATAGGCAGGGACACCTCCCACTAGAGCAGGTGGCTCAAGGCCTCATCCAACCTCGTCTTGAACACCTCCAGGGAAGGAGCATCCACAACCTCCCTGGGCAATCCATTCCAGTGTCTCACATCTTCCTACAGCAATTGGAACAGAAGGCTACAGAAAGATTTCACCGTGTTCTACAACTGAAACAGGAAGAAAACAGCAGCAGAAATTGAACAGAGCAAGTCCCAGCCAGTAGGATGCAAAGAGAGAGGTGGGCACCCATCGGCCCTGCTGATACTTTACTTTTATCCCCTCCTCCTGGGAAGATGGATCGAAGCCTGGCTTTCTTGTTCTTCTCCTCGGGGGCCATGGGGAGCGGTTTGGAGCTGTGGTTTAGTGCTGAGGAATCACGATTGTTGCTGTTCATTCTCAGTGGCGGGGCTGGAGGTTTCTCTTCAATATCCAGACTATCGGACATCTTCAGCAGCCCTCACAGCCTCCTGCAAAAGCAGAACAGAAAGCATGTCCGTCAACTAAGAGATGCCAAGGCTGGTGTCCTGGGAAGGAAAGAGGGCAGGGAAAGCCTTCTGGTGGAATAAGGAAGTGTGGTGGTTTAAGCAGTTACCTGCCCTCCCACCTTTTATAAACCCCGGCTAGGACTCAGAAACACTGGAAGTTGATAAATGAAGCTTTATATTTACAGCAATGCACAATATACAAGCAAATATTTACAAGGTATAAGAGATATTTATAGATATATACAATGAAAAGGTAATACAGAAACACCACAGCCCTCCCAGAGACCCAAATCCCCAAGAGGGGTAACCAACCACCCCTACCACCTCTCCCCCCTTCCCCAATCTTATCTCACCACCTGTTGATGCTGAAGATAAGCTGAGGTAGGTGGGCCAGGGGAATTAGTAGCAGGAAGTAGTTAGTAAAATTACTGAGAATTAGCTACCAAGACAGAGAGACAAAGGAGACCATGCAAAGAGCAGCCACAGCCAGAGCGGTCAGAAACTGTCTGATATCTAATGTTTTGGGTACAATACTTAAAAACAATTTTTTCTTTCTTTCTCAGTAAAACTCTGGTGAAGTGCCATACTGTGTTTTCCTTTCTCAGCCAACAGTCTTAATTTCTCATTCGAATTCTCCAATTAGTTCAAACCAACACAGGAAGCCACTCTATTATAAGTTTGCCTTGAATAAGGTTGCTCTAAGTAAATGCAATGGCCAATTCTTAAATATCACTGCATTATTATTAAAATAAAGCTGGGGTTTACCCTTGTTAAAGACCTTTTAAGGTTTTATTTACAAGCTTTTTCCTGCAGTTGTTTACAATATGAACTTTCATCTGAAAAGTAGACTTCCAAAGCAAAACTGAAATGATTTATTGAGAGTCCATTATTATCATGTAAGAAAAAAGGTGCACGCTGGGGGCACATGGATGGCATTAACATCTCTGCTCCCTCCCTACTTTGTTGGGATAGAAGGTGGGATTTAAAAAGGCACAATCTTCCCAAAGGGAATTCATTCACCAATTAAAAACTCTTTTTCATGTAAAAATGAGCAGTAAGTTTGCTTAAAAATCCAGCAGAACTTAAGCAAGAAAACAATCATACCCTGACAACAACTCACATCTTCCACCCAAGCCTGATACCATGGGGTTGTTTGTGGTACAGCTTTGAATAACAGCACCAGGAAGCCCTAGGTATGGTACCTCAGCAAGGATATGCCATCACCTCTCTGTTCTGCACCAGCCCCCGGGTTCACAAAGTGGAGTCTTGAATATTTGGATACCTAAGGGATTCCAGAGACTCCCTCCAGGGTCACAGCTGAAAATCCTGGCAACAGCTGGTTGCAGCCCTCTCCTTAGTACATACAGCATGACTTGCAGATCCTGGAGGTCCTGATTCACAAAAATGCACTTAAAGATGTCACTGACCCCAGTTACTCACCACTGTCAAGAGAGCAGTTTCTATAAGCACTCTTCCCAGCTGACTCAATCAAGTGGTTTGTGTTAATGATCTGAACTATTTTGGCATATTTTGTCTGCAGCATATTACAGAGAGCTCAAACAATTGCTCCAATAGTAGGTCCCTATGGTGTCCACAAGCAAAAGAGGACGTATGAAGCCCTGCACGAACTATTAGACCTTCCCTACACCATAGAGTTGCTCACCTCCACCTATATATAGATAATACTAAACCACAGACAGCCACTGACCATGTGTTGCTCTCCACAGCTCTGTTCTAAGGCCTAGATGAATGGAAAAGATCAGCACTCTTAACTGATGAAGTTGTGTCTTGGAGGTGGTTACCAGACAGATCACAGAATCACAGAACAGTATAGATTGGAAGAGCCCTTACTAGTTCCTACCCCATCTGTCATGGCCAAGGACACCTCTCACTAGTTCAGGCTGCTCGAGGTCCTCTCCAACCTGGCCATGGACACATCCAGGGAAGGGGAAATCCACAACCAGGGAAGGGCAATCTGTTCCAGTGCCTCACGATCCTCAAAGGCAAGAACTTCCTCCTCATGTCTAATCTAATCTACCCTCTTCAGCTGTTTTGGCCGTTAGGAACACCACCCTGGAAAGCTCACAGAGATCCTCCAGAGCGAAGCGCGGTCCCTGCCATGCGCCCAGTGCCCACAAGAGGGCTCTGCCGACACAGCCCAGCTGGGCAGGCTCGGCTCGGCGGGGAGCGCTGCGCTGGCCGTGGAGGAACGGAGCTCAACCTCCCACGGAAGCACATCTTTGGGCAGCAACCTGCTTTATCTCACCAAGGAACACCTCTAATTGCGCCCAGGAGACGGCTTGTGCTGCTGGAACTTTCAAGCACAGAGCTGCCCGTTTACCTAGAGGACTACATGCTTTGGTAGATTTAGGTCAAACCATTAACATAACTAATCTGGGTGATTTCTGCCCCGAAATGCGGGTTTTCCAGGAGCCGGTGATGCAAACCAGCGTGAGGAGAAAGGGAGAACTCCATGTGCTGCGTGTGTTGTCCCAGCGAAGGGATGCACATGATGACAAGGTATTTCTGCACAGAGCAGCATGATGGAGATCTCAGCACACAATGCCCAACAGAGCATCTGGACGAGGCTCCCTGCCCTTCCAGACTAGGAGCTTATAGCAACAGAGGCTTTTATTTTCTTCTCCAACCCACCTACAAATACTTTCCCAGTGCCAAAAACAGCCTCCCCTCCTCCTTGGCATGAGGCTGACCACAGAGGCACCAAGGCGCTTTTCAGTTTTTAAGCAAAAGGAAGAGGTTATTCTGTGGAGTCCATTAGAGCACACAAGATTTCAGCTGTCCCTCAGCGAGGGACAACAGGATCTGTCACTGTATCTATTTGTAAACAATGCCAGTTTGCTGAAATAGGTCCTCCCATGGGATTTCACTCCACAAAGAATACTGTTAACGGTTTCTGGCCCAATTTGCCTATGATGTCATTATTTCCAAGATTTTTGAAAGGAACACTATATTTTGTTCAGAGCTGTTTCAGGCTCGGTTTCAAGAACTGTACAAAGCTCTTTTATTCACTTCTAAACCAGAGAGGGGGCGGAATCTAAAAGGAGGGAAGAAGATGGCCTAGAAGGTTTAACAGTTGACATTAACTTGCTAAAGCTGGTCTAAATGAAACCTAAAGCAAACCATGAGACAATACACAATGAGAGGTTTAAAATTTATCGTTTCCCCTATCAGAGCCCATCTGCTCCTCCAGTCATTAGGATTTTGAGAATTTCCATATAGAAGGCAGGGTTGGAAGGGACCTCAAGAATCATCCTACTGCCATGGGCATGGACACCCTACCCTAGATCAGGCTGCCCACAGCCTCTGCCAGCCTGGCCAAAAACACCTCCAGTTATGGGGCCCCAAACACCTCCCTGGGCAACCCATTCCAGCCTCTCACCACTCTCATGCTCAACAACTTCCTCCTCACCTCCAGGCTCAATCTCCCCACCTCCAGCTTTGCTCCATTCCCCCTAGTCCTCTCACTCCATGATGGCCTAAGAAGTGCCTCCCCAGCTTTATTGTAGGCCCCTTCAGATACTGGAAGGGCACAATAAGGTCACCTGGGAGCCTTCTCTTCTCCAGCCTGCACAGCCCCAACTCTTTCAGTCTGTCCTCACAGCAGAGGTGCTGCAGCCCTCTGAGCATCCTCGTGGCCCTTCTCTGGACACACTCCAGCATCTCCACATCACTCTTGTAATAGGGGCTCAAGAACTGGATGCAGTACTCCAGGTGGGGTCTCAGCAGAGAGGAGTAGAGGGGGAGAATAACCTCCCTGGCCCTGCTGGACACACTGCTCCTGATGCAGCCCAGGATCTGGTTGGCTTTCTGGGCTGCAAGTGCACACTGCTGGCCCATCTTGAGCTTCTCATCCACCACCACCTCCAAGTACCTCTCCTCAGGGCTGCTCTCCAGCCAGGCACTGCCCAGCCTGTATTTGTGCTTGGGATTGCCTCGATCCCAATGCAGGATCTTGCACTTGGTCTTGTTGAACCTCCTGAGGTTGGCTTGTGCCCACCTCTGCAGCCTGTCCAGGTCCCTCTGGATGCCATCCCTGCCCTTCAGCCTGTCTGCTGCACCACACAGCTTGGGGTCATCAGCAAATTTGCTGAGGGTGCACTCAATGCCTCTGTCCTTATAGCACTGCATCTCAACAAGAGAACATTCACTATCACATGAGACTTCACCTGTAAGTGGTTTGTACTGATTGACTCCAACCTCAGCTTAGAGAATACCTGTAAAGAATGGAGGCCCAGCAGGATACAGGCAGCTCTGAAACTCCTCAGGTTTACATTGCAAAGAAGTGTCAACAGCATGACAGCCCAAGTTAAACTCTACCCTGGGGCCAGGTTTCCCTGCGTAATAACAAGTCTTTGGTCCTGCTAGTCTTGTTCTTCAGATGGCAATCCCACACAAACCCACCTTCTGTCTACTGAAAATGATCATGCCATATCCACATATCCAGTCCAACCAGTTCTGGTGTTCTCTCTTTTTCTTCAGGACCTTGTTATTTTCTTTTTTTTTTTTTAATGTTTTTTTAATTAAAAAAAAATATTGGTAAGACTGGAGTGGTGGTCTAATATTGGAATAGACTTCCTAAGGAGATGGTTGATGCCCCAAGCCCATCAGTGTTTAAGAGACAATGCCCTTAATATCGTGCTTTAACCTTTGGTCAGCCCTGAACTGGTCAGGCAGGTGGACTAGATGATCACTGTAGGTCCCTGCCAAATGAAATAGTCTATTCAATTCTAAAAGCCAATTATCTTAATTTCTTACAAATGTGAGGTTCACTGAATTTAATTCCTTGGAGATTGCCTTTCAAACCAAAGTGCTTTCACTGCTCTAATCATCTGACAAACCAGCAAGCACACAATGAAGAACTCCTAGGAAACTCTTATAATCAGGAACCTGAATGGACTGCTGGACTAAGATGGGGTTGTACTCTTTTTTTCCACGTCCAGGAATGATAACTGCTGCCTTGTTAAGAATCCCTGAGTGTCGCAGCAGCACTAATTCCTGCCTCCCAGAATTAATCTCCACTACCTCATCCCTGTCACACACCCCTTGTTCACACAGACAAGTCTCTCCACTCAAAACACGCACTAGTTTCATGAGTTTTTGCTATGCCTCCTGGCAGGCTCCCAGGCAGCTTTGCTTGCTCTAACGCTGTCCCAACTCAACACGCAAGGTGGTGATGATTGCCTTCCTCCTCACAAAAATTCCATTTCTTAGGTGCAAAATGAATTCCCAAGTCTCTAACTTCATGCTGACTTAGTTCTATGCAGTATTTCAAGAAGCATGTGATCTATGAAGACCTTCCCCCAAAGAAGCTATTGTAGCAAGCCCTCAACACCATAAAAAAAAACAACCCACAACCTATTTCCACCTGTATCAGAACTGCAAATTCAAAGACAACACCACCAAAGTAACACAGTCCACTTCTAAAGGATCACAAAATGCACAGGACTATGACTGAAGGGTAGAGACCAGTTCCAGGGGCTCTGAGCTAAGATTCCATGGCTGTGGCAAGCTCAGAGAGACAGCATGGCATTGGTTTACACTGTCACACTTTGTAGACTCTTCTTGTAGCCCTGAATGCTAGTGTGCACAGATCTGAGGTTGCAAAATAATTCTGCAGCTGATATGAGATCCCAGTAAACCTGGAATGTAGACCTGTGTAACAGTGTCCCACTCCTGAGCTTCCAGAGCTCTTTATCATGCCTCACCAGAGCCATGAGAGCCATCTAGGCTGTCAGCAGGGACAACTTTTGGGAGAAGCCAGGCTGTGCTCACCAAGAGGATGGGGTGCATAATCAACAGGATTTTCCTCATTTTAGTCATCAAAGACTCCAGCAGTGGAACCAAGCCAGTGCTGGTAATTCTTTTAAAAGAAATTCATAAGACAATAGCATGTGTGCAGCAGAGGACAGGCACCCAATAACTACCTACTTCCAGAAATAATTCCTTTCTATATCCATTACACCTATAGGGTCGAAGGAAACATTTAAAGAAACAGACTGTTGCACCAAAATACAGAAATGTAATTGAGTGTGCTAGGGAGGGCTTCATGGGCTAGGGAAATTAACATCTGAAATTTAATTAACAGCTGAAATTAAATTCTCAACCAGGACAGTTGCTTCTATGTGACTATTAGAGAGTTAGAGAAGTCAATCCAACATCCCTTCCCCTCCTCCCCCACCTCTTCCAAGCGCCAGTTTCATCAAGTGCAAAGACAAACACTGACTTTAAATATGCGGCATTCAGCTTCTTCATGACTCAACTCTCCCTTTGCAAAAGCCTGTCTTATAATATTTTTGCATCCAGTTCTTGCCAAGATAGGGAGAGGAGAGGAAGGAAGGCACCCAAATGTCTTCAAAACAACACACACAGAAAAAAAAAGAAAAAAAAACCCCAAAACTCTGGTTCAATACAGTTCAAGTTGAGTGCAGAATCTCATGCTGGGCCTTTATCCCAGCAAGCTCTTCACCCCAGCATATCTGGGGAATAGAGTATGTAGATAGACCCTGAATAGCTTGCTTAGGTTAGTCACGTTATTTCAAAGTCTGCAGCATTCAGACATGACTGGTTCCAATTAAAACTCACAAAGAGTATCCTGTTTGCAGAGACACTGGAGCTCATTTTCAAAGCCGCAGAGATACTATTGCCGCTTGTGATGCTGCAAAACTGCAAAACTGTTTCTACCGTGCCTTGGCTGCAAGGAGCCATGCCAATTTTCAGGCAGGAGCTGTGCAACTGTAACATGAAGATGCAAGGCTCCCTCTTTGTTTATAAATATACTTCCTGCAAAAAAAGATACTTTATTACTTAGTTCTGAGGGCCAAATTCTGCTCCCAGCAATACTCAGCCGGTTCCCAGAAGTCAATGATGATGTAACTGAGAAGGATACTCTCTAGATATTGAGTACTACTCTCTAGATATTGAGTAGTGTTTCTTCAGTAGTGTCTGAAGGTGTTTGTACAGTATTGCCCAGCCCAGCTGCAGAAGTGTATCTGCTTTGCCACACCTGCACGTTGTATGAGATAACATGAACGTGGACACTGAGGCTGTGAGCTTTCTTACCAGTCCAAGTGGAAGAGCAATTGGTGAGCTGCACGGAATGGATGCGGTCAGTCCTTCACTGCTCACATGAAATATGCTAAAATACAAGTTAAAAATAAAATACAATACTGGCGCCTTTCAATTTTAAAAAGGGCCATATTAAGAAGCAGCCAAAAGAGACACAGCTCTGCCTGGCCACTCAGGGTCTGGAATGCCCCCCAGGGCTGTCTGTGCTCAGCTGCTTCCACCCTGGGTGCTGCAGGCTGGGAGGTAGGCACTTGGGGCCGGCTCTGCGGGCAGAGCAGATGCAGCCAGGGTGCCTCGGTGCGTTCGGGAGCAAAGACATCTTTCTGGGACCTCCAGCACAGGCATGCACGGCAAAACAACCGCTGTAGCCCTTCTTTACACAACCTGAAGAAAGACAGCATTCATACAAACTACAGGAGGAATTAGCATGCTAGAAACCATAACGATAACGCTTCAATTTCACAGACTGTCTCGGAGTACAATACAAACATTGGCCAATTAAGCCTCCCCATTCCCCTCACCGGCAGGTAAACATGCTTTGAGCTCAACAAATTATTCAAATCGAGTAACTCCTCTGATGAATGCACTCTCTGTTTCTGTTTGCAAACACCCTGTAAGCAGCTTATGATTTCCTCCGACGTATTCATTTATTCAGAAGTTATCCCCTGAAACTTGGTACAAGTAACTTCTGGCCTCTGAACTAGCTGTTCATAAGCAGCTCCTTGTCTGGAGGGGCTGTTTTGAATTCAGGTTGTATCCAAGCAAAACTACTTGGGTCACAAGGACTTGCAACTGCTTCTGAGATGGGGTAAATCAGCTTCTGTTGGGAACTGCAGCATTAACAGTCTTACTAAGTGACTTACTAATACTGGTTTAAAATTCACTCTTGACAGTGCACTTGCAGCAACACTGTGAAAAGAAAGAAATAAAATACATAAATACATAAATAAATGAGCCATGTGAATGCAGCAGTAGCTGTGAATTTAACGGTATTGAGTAGGCTTCTCTTCACATTTAAATTAGTATGTTCTTTGTCTGGACCTTAAGAGTCATCCAGTTGAACTGCTAAGAGCTGGGAATGGGCTGAAGCAGTGGAGCTTGGTGCAACTGAAAGAGTAACCTGTAAATATGGGTTTTTTCACCCTTGCTTAATTGACATTTGACAGTATTTTTCAGTAAATGGTCTTCAAGGATTGCTCCTCTTCTAAAACTTACTCTATCTATCAAACTACATAGAATGGTTTAGGTTGGAAGAGACCTCAAAGATCATTCAGTTCCAACCCCCCTGTGCCATAGGCAGGGACACCTCCCACTAGAACAGGTCACTCAAGGCCTCATTCAGCCTGGCCTCAAACATCTCCAGGGAGGGAGCAGCCACAGCCTCCCCAGGCAACCCATTCCAGTGTCTCATCACCCTCACTGTGAAGAACTTCCTCCTAACATCCCGTTTAAATCTCCCCTCCGCCAGTTTAAACCCATTCGCCCTCATCCTGTCATTACAAGACTTTGCGAACAGTCCCTCCCCAGCCCTCCTGTAGGCCCCCTTCAGATACTGGAAGGTTGCTATAAGGTCTCCTCAAAGCCTTCTCTTCTTCAGGCTGAAAAGCCCCAACTCTCTCAGCCTGTCCTCATAGCAGAGGTGCTCCAGCCCTCTGATCATCTTTGTGGCCCTCCTCTGGACTCTCTCCAACAGTTCCACGTCCTTTTTGTGCTGGGGACTATCCTACATATCCTTCCACAACTCTCTCCAAACTGCCAATACAGCACTACAAAACCCATCTGCCATCTCACAACACTCACTTCAAGCACCTCTTCCTACACAGTGGAAACTCACTGATGCTCTTCAGACTCCCAGTTCCCAGTACCCACTTCCCACTACAAAAGCTTCATGGCTTCTCACATAGGTTCAACTCTTCCAAGTGCAACAGGTACTAGGACTTGCCTGGATTTTGGTAGAACACCTCCTGCTGTCCCTTTCTGTACAAAACTACGGCTCTTCAGGCTATGGGCAATACCTGGGATTATGTTAAAGCCAGTAATGCTTAAAGTTAGGTGGATTAAAGTCTGTGTTTAAATGTATGAGACAACATGAATGTGGATACTGAGGCTTTGGTGTAGCTGTGAGACACTGGAAGAAAACTGAAGAGAGAAAGAATCCCTCTCCACCCTGCTGGCATGGGGCTGAGCCCTGGAGCACACCCCTAGCTCAAGGTATTTTCTTTGTCGGTGTTTTTGAATCACGTCAAAACAAAACCAATCTGTTCAAACTGTGTTCTTGTTGGGATACTGGCCACTCACTAAAACATTTGAGCTTTGGGATGGTTACATGACCTGGGAGGGAAAGAAGTGTGTGCACAGAGGGTGTGGGGCAGTGAAGCAGCTTCCCACACCAGTCCTTGTCCAGGCATTCAACAATGAAGCCTTGTAAGAGCACAGCAAGGAAAGGAAGTTTATTCCTGCAGGTTACATTAAGCGAGCAGCTCACAGTACCACAGCATCATGATATGGCCTGCACACTGGCTGCAAAACCACCTAGTGCAGAGTCACTCAAGAGATCAAGCAAATGAAATGTGGAAAGGGGGAGCACAAGTAGTAAGTGCATGTTCAAAGCCTGGCCCCTAGAAAAGCCCCTGTGGTAACTCCAGACAAAGGAGCCTGCTGGTCTTTAATATTTTTAAAACCTTGATGTATCATCAATTCAAAATCATTATGAAACATACTTTTAGGTGATCAGTTTTGATAGGAAAACTGACTTAACTTTATGTGAAAAAGGTATGGACACATCACACCCTGACAATGCAGAAAAGCTAGTCGGGTCACCAGGACACTTCTGTCAACCAGAGAGGGAATGCAGAGAGCTTCCATCCTGCTGACACCCTTGGGAATAGCCACTGGCATCTCTCATCTCCATCTAACTTGTACCTAATCCCAGATGGCTACATAGGTATTTTTGTCATGTGCTTTTGAATCATGGATTGATTCAGACAGGTCATGCTCAAAGCCATGGAATATGGAGACATGATTAGACTGCCAGAGCAATGGACACTCCAGAAGGAGCTAAAAGAAGAAAACATGAAGCACAGTAGAATGAGGTGGAAGCTTCCAGAACTACCTCCATGGGTCCACAGCCTTTTCCCCCCCCCCCCCCTTTCTTTTAATGTAAGGAAAACACTTCTCTGGGATTGAAAATAAACACTGAAGCACCTAGACAGGGCATTAATATATGCAAGAGAAAGACTCCAAAATCTTATCTTTTGCTTTTTTATTTACACAGCTGAAGGGCTCCACAAAGCCAAAAAGTATGTCTCAAAAGCAACTGTTCCTATCAACTATCCCACATTCCACAGGACTGCATCCCTTGCCCTTGTCTACACTTGAAAGCATGTGTGAAACAAAATGCAGATTTAAACCACTGCAAATAGGCTGAAATAATTTTCCATATGGACTTTGTTACTCCTAGCTCAGAGCCTAAACCTCAGGTTCACTTAAGTTCTTTAGAAGTCAAATGTAAACCAAGAAAAACTACTTACTGGAGACACCAACATCATAATGGCAGCAATAAAAATGCCATTAACTTAATTCAAATTCAAATAGCCAAGAAGAATTGTTGGAGTCCTAATTTGATTCAGCAACTTGAAGTCACTCCTGAGCAGCACTCAAGATCAGGTCTGAGAAGCCAGCATATGGTACAAGCAATCCACTTGATGTGACATTAAGTCCAGGCCCCACACTTTCCAATACATCCCAATTAATCAGCACTACCTTTCCTGTCTTTTGATAAACACATAAAAGATATCATTTGCCCTTCACCTATGAGCTGTTCTTATAACACTCCCACTGAGATAATTTAGTCCATGACTTTGGGGTCCATGTCAAAATAGTCTTTCAGGGCAAGAGAGAGGGTGTGTGGTGGTAAGACTGTTGCATGTTGAAAGCAGTTCTGGTTCCAATCACTGTTGTGCTTGTCCAGCTCCATCATTGGTGCTCTTCACTTGATTTCACCAGGATTCATTGGTTATTGATCTGGGCAATTCATAGGGCAACACCACTGATACAGCAAACTGCAACCACAGCAGTGGTGACCTGCAGAGCAGGTGCAGAGAAGGGCAACAAGGCTGGTGAGAGGTCTGGAAAACATGACCTATGAGGAGCAGCTGAGGGAACTGGGGTTGGTCAGACTGGAGAAGAGGAGGCTAAGAGGGGACCTTATTGCCCTCTACAACTACCTAAAAGGAGGTTGTAGTGAGGCTGGTGCTGGTCTCTTCTCACAAATTACTAATGATAGGACAAGAGGAAATGGCCTCAAGTTGCATCAGGGGAGGTTTAGATTGGATGCTTGGAGGAAGTTCTTTACTGAGCAGGTGGTCAGGCACTGGAATGGGCTGGCCAGGGAGGTGGTGGAGTCACCATCCATGGAGGTGTTTAAAGAAAGAGTGGATGTGGCACTTGAGGCTATGGTCCAGTGATTAAGGATGCTGGGATGAAAGTTGGACTGGATGATCCTGGTGGTCCTTGCCAACCATAGTGATTCATAGTGATTAGATGTTGCGCTGAGGGATTTGGTTTAGTCAAGGACTTCTTAGTGTGAAACTAATGACTGGACTTGATGATCTTGAAAACCTTTTCCAATCTAAGAAATTCTGTGATTCTGTGATTATACAATTCAAAATGATTGCCTTTTCTCACCCAAAATCAAATCCTCGAGGTACACACTTCAGACTTCACCATTTTTCCACATTACTCACTAAGCTGATCCATATCATTGAGTAAAAGCAGTCCCACAGATGGATTTGCCTTTGCCAGAGGCAGGTGTAGCCCAGACTGTCTCCCTAGCCTATTTTTATGTGCACTACAGGGACTTTATTACCTTCTACAGTACGTAAAAGACTTGATTGGGCAGAGCTAGCTCAACTGGCAGATCTAGTGCTGACAGCTTGTGCTAAATGTGTATCCCCGTGTTTGACAGCCCCACCTCCCATCACTCCTCCTGTAGTCTTTAGCAAACCACTCTATTGCTTGATTTTCCTAGAGGCTTCTCAAGTCACCTCCAGCATGGTTGATCTTCACATGGATACCTCTCTCCATGATAGACCACTTTCCTGGGTCCTTCCTTGAAAGAGTACCTTTCCTCCACTCCTGACAGGAGTTGCTTCCAGAGGCTGGGGACATGACAATCATTTTGTCAATGTTCTCCATTCCTAGACAGGGATTCCAGCTGCTTGGCTTCCTTATCCTCTAGTTCCAGGCTACCAGCCCCATAATCACAACAGTGACAATGTCCTTGCCTGGACCACAGCTGAAATCTCTGCACATATCTCACAGGCATAGGGATTGGGTAGTTACTGCTATCTTTGTGAGTTCTGTCTCTTCCTCCTCTTTTTGTGATGCCTCTGCTTCAGAGTAGCCTTCCACTTGTCTAGTCCTCTTCTTCCTCTTTCCCCTTCTTAGCAGCTGACTTCACATCCAATATTTCTTCTTAGGTTCAGTGGGAGTGCCTGTCATGGCTATTGGAGCAGATTTGTCATCAGGTTCAGAGACTTTCTCTTCCCCTGAGGGCACAGAAGGCACAGGCTAGGCCTAAGCACATTGTGGTGGTTTGTGCTTCCCCGGACTTGCCAGGCTGGCAGCATGATTTTTCCAAAAAAATTAATAGTTTGTCAGGATTCTGCCCCTGTTCAGGGCTGACATTCCAAAACACTGGAGGTGCCCACCCTCCTAGGCTCTCCCACACACCCTGCACCTCATAACTATCTAGGCCTAGGGGCACCTTAAACCAGATCTGAAACACATTCAGGAGACACAGCAATAGACGCATGCTGGTTTAACATCCCAAAGATCCAAAATTCTCAAGAGTTACTCTTAGTAGCCTGGAGGAGAGGGTGAAGGAAAGCGTCTCCCCCATAGATTGATTCTGCAAGGAGAAAAGAAAAAGAATATAGTTGTTGATAGTTTCTGGGAGATGGTTCCCAAAGTAGGGAGATGATGGCAATGCTCAGTGCTGATAGCAGATTAGTCTGACAAGGAATTTTATCATAGGCCAATGTTACAATACATCCAAATGATAACCTTAATCCAGTCCCCAGAGATGACAAACAGCACAACAGGGAACATACACAGCAAGCAAGGTGTTACATAATGTAACTTTGAGAACAAGCACAACAACTCCAAGTGCAAACGAATAACACTGACCAGCAAGTGACTGATGCCCAGCCAGTCTTTGAGCAGCAGCCCACCACCCCCCAGCCAACTCCTCTCAGTTTTATTGATGAGCTTGACATCATATGGTCTAGAATACCCCTCTGGTCAGTTGGGGACAGCTGCCCCAGCTGTGTCCTCTCCCAACAACTTCTGCACCCTACAGCCTACTCACTGACCAGACAGTATGAGAAGCTGGAAAGGACTTGACTGTGTCAAGCACTGCTCAGCAACATCGTCCATACTTAGGTGATGGGAAGCACAATGTTGATTTCTAAGATCACAACAGTTGCAACTCAGCACAAGTTTCAGAACTTCTCTCATCTTGTCTGGTGAAGACATGTTAAAGTTAGTCTACACTAGCCTAGTAAAACATCAGGCTCTCACACATGCTTCACCCATACCCAAGAAATAGCCCAGAATAAAACAAGCTGTGGTACTGCACGCATGCAAATGTCTCTTGTTTTCCATGTCACAAGTGCCCCTTTCTGCAGAAAGACACAAAGCTCCCTCACACCAAAGTATCTGAAACCACCTAAGGGCCATGTCAGCACTTCATGCTGGCAGGAACACACTGCTTGCTTCTGTCGACACAGCTCAGGACATGTAGGTGGAACTGCCAGTTCTTCCACTGGCTCTGGATGACTTGGGAGTCTTTTCACCACATTCTCCTACCTTTTATCCTCCTTTCCTCACTCCCTGTGCCTCCCTAGTGCACATGCATTCGGGTGCAGGCTTTGTCTCCAACTTACATGCACAGCATCACACAGACCACCATGTCTACACTTCCAGCAAAGCAACACACACTCACCCACCAACCCTACCATTTGCAGCACCCACTGGACTGGAAGCATCCTGAGGCATAGACCCAAGGGCTGTTTCACACAGTCTGCTGCACCAGGGGAAAAGATGTCTCTAGAAACCACCAGCATGGAGGCTTGGATCTGGCCACTCCCAAGCAGAGATCTCCAGCTATACTCAGGTTAAAATCCAGTGACCTGGGCAAGGCACTCACCAGTCACGAGGTCTAGCAGATAAAAGCTTATTCTCATCACTGTTCTCTCTTGCCCTGTAAACAATATCAAAAGAAGCCTCTTCTTCCTTGAACTATAAGAACAAAAGTTCTCTATTTTAAAAAAATCCTTGATTTCCTAAACTCCTACTGAACTCTAGCTGGTGCATTAAGACTGCTTTTAATATACCTTTTGGCACCTTGCCTACTAAGTTTTCCATTAAGTTTACACAAAAAGAATCAAACAAGATTTGGAAGAAGAAAGAGTGAGGGGGGAAAAAAAATAAGAAATAAAAAGAAAAGGACAAGTTTCCCTCTTCCTCATACTCTCTGCAGGTGGTAGTGCTTTCTCTGCTCTTCCAGTTTATTCTCTGCTAGACATACTCACAGAAGATGTGCCATGATAAACACAACCAGCAGAATCCCCCCTGCCTAGCACCATCCCAACCCACACACACAGTGCTCACCAAAGATGTGGCCATGGTCTTTTCCCTGCAGCGGTCCCCAAGGGCAGCCCAGGAGCTGCTTTGGCCTCCAGACACAAGCGTGCAGCTCTCCAGGAAGCCAGCAAGAAGGAGGGTATGCCATGCTGACAACTCCTCTCTGCTGAAGCACTGGCCTGTGCCCCACTACACGGATGCAGACTGAGCCAACAACCATCACACAACTGTGTAAGAGATGAGTAAGCAGCAACAACACACCAGTAACTCACAATTATAGACAGCTCCCATTTTCTAGCACTCTCCAGTTACCTTTTAGCCCACGATGCCTTGCAGTCCTTAGCCTGTGAGCTGAGAAATTTGTAACAAACATTAAACCCCTGTGACAGAGAGGAAGGATGAATCTGATACCTGGAAGACTTCACTCAAGGCCACTCCAGGATTTCCAGGCAGAGTTGAGAGGCAAACTCCACTCAGTAAAGAACAGGGAGTGCTGTGGATGTTGCCAGCCCTGCTACTGAGCCTGAGGACAAGAACCCTTAATCAGGAGAGTATGGGATGATCTTCAGGCCTCCAAATGCCACAAGCAGAAATAGAGACCAACACCACATGAGAAGATTTGCTGTACTGATCTTCCCAAGACATTATGGTACATTTGGAAGGAGGTGGTTCCTGCCTCCAGGTACGGGAAGGGCAAAGTCCAGGCTGCCACATGCCTCTCACCCATGAGGTAGATGCGTTCCAGATTCTGCATCATCTCTTTAGGGCACTAGAGCAGGAAGGCATTCATATCCCCGTTTGCTTCCTCAGGGACAACGTTTTGCCTTTTATTCTTTGGCAGGCCTTTTATTTACAGCTGACTAGCTTCATATATCTAATATTCACCTGCTACGTTAGTGATCTTATCGTGCGTAATGGCATATCTACCTTGGGGGTATTATGGATCTGGAGCAGGCAGAGGGGGGGAACTGGAGCAGTTGCTGTGTGCACTTTTTTCTTCCCAGTTGCCAGCTAGATTCTGGCTTCAGAGCAGCAAGCTGGGAAGGCCAGGAGAGCAACTGTATAAATGCTGTTCTTAAATAAGTCAGGATAGAAATGACACTCATCTGCAGAAAGCAAAACAAGATGCACGCACTAAATCTGTTGCTTTCTCAGCTATGGCAATGGTCTGGTATATTTAAGCCTCTAAAACAAGGATTCAACAATTAACGCCTCAGAAAAACAAAGAAAATCTTCTGCTCCCCAGCAGTGCTCTGCTACTCCTTGGCTCCTTCCACAACAGCACCAAAACAGTTCATAGTCCTCTTACAACCCAAATTAAAAAAAAAAAAGGTTTCAGGGAACTGCTCACAATTCCTCTGCACTTGTCCACAGCCTCCTGCATGAAGCTTGCAAACACCATGGCTTGGAACAAAGAGCTGAGTGAGGGCGAAACAACCGCCCCAAAAGGTGGTGGCACCCAGGAGTAAGGACCTGACAGCCTCAGTCACTGTAAGGGAGGGTGCCTGAGCCAGCAGGGACTGTTTCAGTTTTGGAAATGGCACTGTGTCCATACTGCGAACACTAGCTAGAGACATTGGGAGGCATCTCACACTTCCATTTTTCATTCCTGTCTCCTGCAGTTTTTTACTAGGACATAGCACTTAGCTTCTCCATGCAACTACAGATGCCTTGTCTGAAGAACCTGGGAACACATTTGCAAGTCACTGATGCAAAAGGACACAAATCTTTTGAGATAGACAGACGAAAGCCAAGCCGTGTCTGTTCTCAACACAGAGCACCTCCATCTCTGAAGGCCTCTGTCCAGAACTTGCAAAGCTGTCTCCACATGCTCCGTTCCTTGTGTCTCCATTGCTTTTGTTTCCAAAGCAGCCTGAAGTCCTAATGCAGATCCTTACAAAAGTACAAACTCCCAGAGCAGCAGCTGACACTAATGCAATCTTGTGTCAGGTCAAAGCAAGTACCAAAAATAAGGAACAATCTAAAAAGCACAGAAACAAGTAAACAAACAAACAAACAAAAAAAAAAAAGGCAAGGGAAGAGGAAAGAGACAACAACAGGACCAAAAATAGATTCCTTGTGCCAGGCACACATCAGATTTATGGCATAAAAGCTTTGCAAAGAAACTTGTTGAATGAGCTGTTTTAAGAATATTTATCCCACTGCTGGCTGAAGCCTACTACTGTTTGACACCCCCTACTTTCTATTTACAACAATCTCAGGCCTTAAAGGAAAACTGAAGTATATTAATTGAGAATTTCATGAGGCACAAAATGACAGCTGCTTTCTATAATAAACAAAGCAGGCTGAGAACCAGGAAGGACAACAGAGAAGCAGCATGCAAGGACAGAAGAGCTCCAAGAAAATCTTAACACCTCCCCTGCCTATCCTTATCCTCCAGTCATTACAAACAAGGGCCAAGGCTTTGGAGGTGCACTGCTCTCCCCAGGCCTATATCTCCATCTGGACACAGCCTGGAGAGCCTGGGCAAGGGTACCCAGATGGCAGTGAGGAGGCAGGTTCAGCTGCTTCAATGCAGCCTCATGCTCCAGCAGATGCACCTAATGCAGACACAGCATCAAAGCAGAGAGGACTCACCACAAGCCAACTTGGAAAGCTGACAGAAGATAAATGTTTCTGTGCTTGCTCCAGAGCTGTGGAATCTTGCAATTCCCTTCTAGCAGCCTTCAGTGGGCCTGTGCCCATCCTGCCCCTTTAGAAGCTGTAAAGAGCAAACTGCTGTTCTTCAACTCAGAGAGCAGCAACTGCCACCTCAAGTGGGTACCTGGCTACAAGATGTCCACATCCACAGTGACTGATGCAGGCATGTTCCTATCCAGGACCCACCCCAGCAGGAACAGCAGAAGCTATGGCAAGATCGTGGGCTATGAGGGAGCTGGCAGCATAGTGCTCGCCTCCAGGCTCACAATATTCCCAGCTTTGCCTCAGTACAAACCAGTCTGGAGCTGGTGTTCACCAGGTGACAGGAGAGGCAGTTCCATGCTGAAGGTACAGGCACAGGACACATGCCATAGAAATCACCTCAGACAAATTACTCAGCCGCCTTTGTGAGGAACTTGTCTCTCTCCCTTGCTGTTGATGCAGATGGGAGGTTGCCTCTATTTTGTAAGATCTACCAGACTTCAAAAAAAACAAATCAAGAGCTAGCCTAGTTTCAAAAACCTGACAGCAATGTGTTGTTAGCCAGCACACAGCACATGCAAGACAGTCTCGACAATGCAGGCAGCAAGCAAAGACACAGAGTAAATCACCCACAAAACACCTCCTAGGAATGGAAAAAAAAAACAAACCAGGAAGCACTTGAGGATAGGTATCAAACCTCTGGAAATGCTGGAGTGCTAGGAAAACAGGAGTCAATTGAAGCAAGAATAGAGCCTGTAGGCTGACCTGTCCTTCGGGAAGAAAAGTAAAGAAAAGGAGGTAAAATGATTCCATAAGGTGGCACAAAACTATAAAAAACAAGCAAGACACTTTGCCAGGAACAGGGTCTAGAACAAACCCAGCACAGCTGATATATTGTCTGATCTCAGATGCAATGAACCTGTCTAAAGACACTATTGTTTAGGCAAAACCATGAAGCAGAGAGGAAAGAATAACTGCTCTGGTTACAGAGCTGTGCGTCACCATGCCTGTGTGTAACTCTAGAGATACTGCCCCAGTGAAGCAAGCAACAGCCTGAGATTCTCATCACTCTAGTTTACAGCAGAGCCTGCCAGGCTTATGGCCCAGCTCTAGAGAAATGTCTCCCAGGAGCATGGCCATCTGAACCGAGTGGAACTGAGACAGGCCCAAAGAACTCGAGCACTTGCATCTGGATTAAAGGAACACAGGGAGGATGGCGAGAGAGTGCCTGAAAAGAGAGGCTCTGTGGTCTGCAGCACACCACAGACAGGCAAAAAGAAAAGCCTTCAGCTCAGAGCAGCAGGGTAAACACACTGATGATGCAGCTTGTCCAGAAAGCAAGAAACATGAGTGAATACAGTGACTGAAGATGTTCCTGTGAGAAGAAGGATCTCTGCAGTACAGCCTCAGCAGATGACACACTCCCAACAGTCAGGCTCTGCAAAGGAAGCTGCCAGCCATTCTACAGCTATGTTTGCTGCTGTGTCACTAAATCAAAGACCAATTGGATGCCAGCTGGACTGCAGAGCCAGCTGCAATGGTAAGAGGCAATCTTAGACTGAAGAAATGCCACCAAACCTTGAAAACATAGAATTAAAAGAAAAGTTCTGAGGTCAGTGGGCAAATACAAGCTACTGATAAAAAAAAAAAATTCCAAAAATCAGAAGCATTATCACTTTAGCTTAACAGAAGCTGACAGAAAGAACCAGCTACTGCTTGGCAGCAGGGCCATGCAAACTTGAAACAATAAGCATATTTGATAAAGAAATATCATTTTCATAACAACTTATGTCCCTAGAAGGTCCTAGAACACAAGAGGCTTTGATTTAAAACTAAGAAAGACAACAGAACACACTAAACCAGTAAAAGCCACACTAACAGGTCACAAAGACTAACCATAACCTAAGAACCATCACTGAGCGAGCCTGTTCCTGGTGAGGTTAATCCCCAGCCCTGAATTTACCCCTGAGGCCTTTAAAGAAATTCTTAGAGAAAAAGACACAAGGAGCATCTTGCAGTGTTCTGAGCTGGAGAAGCTCTGCAAACTCCGCACCATCACTTTGAAGTCTGGGAACATCCAGGGCCATCAGCACACATTGTAGTGATAGGCACTGCCCAGAGCCCAAGAACCTCCCTTCTGAGGTTCAAGGCCCTTAGCAGCAGTGGGTGGGGCCAGGGCCACCTCAGGGAGCATGGCCAGACAGCAGGTCCCACCCCAGCTGGAAGGGCTCATGAGCCTGCTGTCTCTACTAAGCCAGGCAGAGGCATGGCCCGAAGCTGGGAACACAGGTCACACAGCCCCAGCTGCCTGCTACTGAGTTGGAGACAGATCTATGCCTTTCTCTTGAGCCATTCAGCTAAGCTGGTACACAAGAAATTGTTCTGCTCCTAGCACCCTAGAAGTTGCATCAGCTCCTCCCTAACTTAGAGCCTTAGGCAGCTTCCTGCTGTTTCCTGCCCAGTCCAGAGGTACCAAGGTCTTATGCAGCAGCTCAGAGCCACATCAAGATGCTTTAGGAGCAAACCTAGGAACAGCCAAGTACGCAAAACCAATGACCCATCCCATTTACCAGCTGATGCCTCACAGGTCACAGGGTATAACTGCTCAGACAGAAAAGAAGCCATCAGCTACACACCCTGGAATGAGACATTTCCATTCACACTTTACCAGTCACCAACACTGTCCAGGTCACAATCTAGAAGAAAGGACCACAGAAAACAACCCTGTGGGGTACATCCAAAGGATAATTGCCCATGCTCTTCAGCAAGCATTGGTCATTAACAGCAGCAAACACATGCAGAAAAGGAAACTACAGAATGCAACCTGCATGGCTCAGTGGAAGAGAAAACAGCAGACTAACACATCAAGTTTCTACCCAGCTCTAATGGGAGACTCCAGGCAATGTCAGAGCACTGCAGAGAATAGTGCAGTACTGGCCAGATCACCAGAAAACAGTATCACCTTCTTCTTGGGAGAGCCACATGTCATGATATACCAGCCAGCAACTTCCTTAGGACTTCTGCTGATAGCATCCACCCTGCCAAACACTGACAACAATATAACCTCATCTTTCCTAACTCATGGGTCCAACCCCACCACCAAGACACGCAGGCTTGGGCTAGCAGAAAGCGACAGCAGAAAACTAGCCAAAGAACTACAGCATAAATGTTCAGAGCTCTTACCCCTCATGATAAATTTCAGGGAGAAATCTAAGAGCAGCCTCTACAAAAAGGCAGTGACCACGCATCCTTGTTTTAGTCCCCACAGTTGAAGAAAAGCATTCTCTCACTTTCAAGAGATGAAGGTTCTTCTGCAAAATTAATATCTTGAAGCTCAGAAAGCTCGTATTTGCCATCAGACACAAAATAAGACAATAAAACTTTGGTGTAGCAGAGAAGAGAAAATATTTACCTTGCATTAAGCAAACTTTTCCCAAGGTGCAGGCACAACTGTAAACAGGAAGAAACGTTAAGAATAAGAGAGAGGGTAGAAGCTGTTTGCAACTACACACCTCAAAGCTAGAAGGGATAGGAAACTAGATCTCCCCTCTTCAGGAGTAAAGAAAATTGTCACAAAGAACCACAAATTATTTATTAAAGAGAGTATGATACCACAGGGAAACAAAACAAAACCTAAAATAATCTAGACGCAGACATTTCTATCAAGAGAAACCAGATAACAGCACACTGAAGATGCCTCTTGCCTCTATTACCTTTAATTCAATTCTGCTTATCAGCATCATCATCGTTACAGCTAAAAGTGCAAAGACTTTAACACATACAGAATCTTATTCAGTTCCCACTGAAGTTACTGAAGAGACTCCAGCAATGCTGTATCAGGTTTCTGTGGGCCCTTCCAAACGGAGGAGTTAAACGCTCCTTTAAGCACTGAATGAATTCAGCTTCCTTGCCTTTGTGAGGAAAACGCCCTGGCTCCTTGCCCTTTCTGACTCAGACACACTTGGCCCAGTCCTGCGAAGGACTGAGTTCCCCCTGCTCCCAGCAAAGGCATCTCTAAGGCTCAGCATGCCCAGGGCCAGGCTGCCTGCCACACGGGGGCCAAACGCCAAGGCACCGGCTAGGAAATGCACAAACCCTGGGAAGAAAGAGTGAAGGCAAAGCCCACGGCTCAGAACGGGCAGCACTGAATCATTTCATGTGTGCCAGGCACAGGGAAGTCCTGCTGTACCAGTGGGCACGCTTCTTCATTTCACCCTGGGACCAGAGAGTCAAACTTGGGCTGATGCAGCACGGTGTGATCAGTTCAATGATCCTCCACTGGAAGATGGGAGCCATCACATCAGGATTTATTGCTATTTGTTTATCTTCAGATTCAATTCAGTCTGCTAAATAAATGCCACACTTTACAGATCTTGTCCCTGTATGACTTTCTGTGTTTTAAAATAATTTTCTTCCACTACCTAGAAAATATTTACACAGAATTATAACATTTTGTGCACCTGAAGAGTCATTTAAATCAGGCTTACAAAGCCCCTCACCAGCTGAAGTAATTAAACCTCCTGACATCATACAGGTACATTTAGGTAACAACCACTCCCAACTCTGACCACAAGCATCAGCCAGTTCCAACCTCCCTGCCATGGGCAGGAGAACCCTACCCTAGATCAGGCTGCCCACAGCCTCTGCCAGCCTGACCAAAAACACCTCCAGTTATGGAGCCCCAAACATTTCCCTGGGCAACCCATTCCAGCCTCTCACCACTCTCATGCTCAACAACTTCCTCCTCACCTCCAGGCTCAATCTCCCCACCTCCAGCTTTGCTCCATTCCCCCTAGTCCTGTCACTCCATGATAGTCTAAAAAGTCCCTTCCCAGCTTTTCTGTAGATCCCCCTCAGATACTGGAAGGCCACAAGAAAGTCACCTGGGAGCCTCCTCTTCTCCAGCCTGCACAGCCCCAACTCTTTCAGTCTGTCCTCACAGCAGAGGTGCTGCAGCCCTCTGAGCATCCTCGTGGCCCTTCTCTGGACACACTCCAGCATCTCCACATCCTTCTTGTCCCAGGGGCTCCAAAACTGGACACAGTACTCCAAGTGGGGTCTCAGCAGAGAGGAGTAGAGGGGGAGAATAACCTCCCTGGCCCTGCTGGACACACTGCTCCTGATGCAGCCCAGGATCTGGTTGGCTTTCTGGGCTGCAAGTGCACACTGCTGGCTCATCTTGAGCTTCTCATCCACCACCACCCCCAAGTCCCTCTCCTCAGGGCTGCTCTCCAGCTAGTCACTGCCCAGACTGTATCTGTGCTTGGGATTGCCTTGACCCAGTTGCAGGACCTTGCACTTGGTCTTGTTGAACCTCCTGAGGTTGGCTTGTGCCCACCTCTGCAGCCTGTCCAGGTCCCTCTGGATGCCATCCCTGCCCTCCAGCGTGTCTGCTGCACCACACAGCTTGGGGTCATCAGCAAACTTGCTGAGGCTGCACTCAATGCCTCTGTCCGTGGCGCCCACAAAGATGTTGAACAAGACTGGTCCCAGGACTATTTCCTGAGGGACTCTGTTTGTCACTGGTCTCCACTTGGACATGGAACGACTGACAGCTGCTCTTTGGGTGCGGCCATCAAGCCAGTTCTTTATCCATCTGGTGGTCCACCCATCAAACCCATGTTTCACCAGCTTGCAGACCAGGATGTGGTGCGGGACAGTGTCAAAGGCTTTGCTCAGGTCCAGGTAAATGCCATCAGTTGCTGCCCCTCATCTATTAATGTTGTGACCTGTTCTTAGAAGGCCACCAGCTTTGTCAGGCAGGATCTGCCCTTGGTGAAGCAATGCTGATTGTACCAAATCACCCCTTCACTATTCTGTCTCAGCAGTGCCTCCAGGAGGATCTGCTCCATGATCTTACCAGGCACAGAAGTGAGACTGATCAGTGAATTTTTATTAGATGAATGACACACTTGTCTGCAGAGCCAAGTCCAGAATCTTGGGCTTTCCACTGCCAAAAGTCTCAGCCTCTCAACCAGGATGAAAACAAGCACTGAAGCTAGACGCTGCAGCCTGTCCCCCAGGCAGCCTGTGCCAGACAAAGCTCACCCTCAGCACTGGAAGCTTAACAGAGCTTACCTGAGCTGGCCAGAACACAGGCACCAGTCTGCAGAGATCTTACAAATTAGGAAATCAATGCAGAGAGATTAAATTACCATGCCAAATTGCCCTAATAAATCTACGGATGTAAACCCAAGATAAATTAACAAACATGCCACCACCTGTCCCTGATATATACCCCAAGGGCTCCTCCTCATGCTGCCTAGCACTCGCCATCAGCAGTTGTAAGCTCTCCAGCCAAGAAATGAAACCAGAGTCCCTGCGTTCTGTTCCCTGTACATCCAACACCTAAAATATCTGTAATCTATATTCTGAATTAAATTGTACAAAGCACCTCCTGTACTCAGGGGAACAGCAATCACTGCCAGCTGAAGACAATGACAGCAAAATCATCTTTCTCCCTAGTGCACTGCTGCACTTGTTAGCTAACCACCACCCAGAACAAAGGGCTAGGGTAGGTCAGCGTTAGCATTCCTTTACCCCTGAGCCAGCAGGTGGCTTGCAGCACTAAGCCTTACCCACCATACAGCTGTCTTCTCCCTGTAAAGGTGCATTCCTTCTGCTATGTTTACCTTGATGTTTTGGCATTCCAACCCTCAGCTACAGGGGCAGGTGCACCTGGCCACATTGCCTACTGAATACTCTTCTGTTAGATGCTCTGGACACGTCCCCTTTGCAGGTCTGCAGCCTCAGATCCCCTTCAGCTATGTCGCTTAATGGCTGACTTCTTTCAAAAAATTGACTCATTCTGCTATTGACATTCCCATAATTTGTGCTGTTCTCAAGGGGAGCTAAGGTCTTTCAAAAATAGAGCCTTCAATATCCAAATCAAATCCAAAATCGGGAGGGCTTTTCCCATTCAGCTCCCCAGTGCAAGAAACACAGGAGAAACTGCCAGGAATTTGATGTTCTCTTCTGCTCCCTTTCTGACTTATCATGGGAACCCTGGCCAGTTACATAATTACAGTGGTCTCAATTCCTTCATTTCTCAGTGGCTACAATTATGCTGTAACAAATCCCTGATCACCTGGGGCCGATCCTGTGCTTAGGATTCTGCCCCCTTGCAGGCGCACAGCAATCAAACAGGCACAGGCCATGCTCCTGGGAGAACCAAGGTCTCTGAATAGAGCTGGTCATGAATTTTTCAGCATGTAACATGTCAGAGGCTTGAAAGAGAATCTTTTCATGGAAATATGCCACTGTTCTGGAAGGCTTCATCAGAAGAACATCAATAGATGAAACAGAGAGGGAATAACATTACTGAGTGAGAACAGCTGAAGAAACTCTGAATTTGGGACTATTAGCAGGAGTGGGAATCCCAGGCATCAGCCTGCTGGCTATCCTGGCAAGGGATCCTGGTTCCACTCCTTTGTGAAAACTTCCTAACAGCATTTCTTCCACTCTCATTCTTTCCTGGAAAGCTTTAAAAGGTATCAGATTGAGTAAGATACATAAGATAAAACCATTTCCTGCCTTGCTCTATGACAGAGAAAGAGCTCAGGTTCCACTTACCTGTAAGGGGTGCTAGGTGCATACAGTGACCTAGGAATCATGAGTTGAGCTCTCTGAAGATGTTAGAATCTCTACTCAACCTCTCACCAACAAATCGGCCTGCTGGCCACTTCCTAGGAGTTCTGTGCCAATTATTTATTAGTTAATGGCTGGCAACTTGAATCTGTCCTTCCTATGAATCTGTGATGCTGGACTCACCATGAATCAGTTCTCCTTGCACAGCACAGGAGTTTGAACCAAACTATGGCCTCAGCCCAGAAGCTTTTACGAGAGCTCTGGAGATGTGCACAGGGCCACACGCTCTTAACATGTAAATCCAGCTATGTGACATCACTCTGCCCCATGAGACCATCTGAAGAAGCCCTTCTGCCAAAAGCCACTGCTCACCCAGAAGAGCTGGCAGGAAGGAAGATGCATCTGTGCTGAACCATGTGTATGCAGCAGCTGCTGACTGAAGGAATCTGAGCTGACTTTCCAGCTCTACAGCAACAAAGGCTGAGGCTCATGCTCGCAGCTTGGCTCTACAGTAGCTCTCAGCAGAGGGGAGACGAGGACCACCAGTTCTTCTATCTACTGGAAGTCATCAGCCTTCCCTTCAACTTCTTCACCCCAAACCACTTAAGACATTGGCCAGAGTCTCCTTAGGAAACAATTTATTACAATCTACATTTCAATGCCAACACATTCAAAGCAGGCCTAACTCTCCCAGCAGCCAGTATCACTTGACAACCCAACAGCACAAAATGGATCTAAGCAAAGGAAGGAATCTGCACAAGTATGTTTACTTTGGCTGTCCACAGCACCTGCAATAGGTGATTTAGCACTGCATCAGTTAAGTTGCTGCCACATCTCTGAGAAGCCCAGACCTTTCTCCTCCCAGTCTGACAGGACAGATTACCTTCACTGCTTTGGAAGTCAAAAGAACAAGGAAGTGTCTATTCTGCACCAAAGCTGTTACTTGCAGTTCTTAAAAAATACACCCAAGTTTGCTTTTCCAGCAGGCACATCAGCACAGGACACAGCCCTCTCCTAGAAACAAGTCTCTTGTTGAGAGGCTGACCCATACTGACTTTCCTGGAGGAGCTAGAGAGCAGCATTACTTGTCCTTGAACTCCCTTATAGCTTCAACATGGAAGTTAGCATGGGACAGCTTGTGTCTCATCACCTTATGCTCTGGAAGGAGAACACTGCAGTTGTTCTGCTGCCTCAGGAATTACACAACCCTGTTCTTTACCTAACTACTCTCAGTTTAAAAAAAAAAAAAAAAAAAAATCAGCTTTGATAACTTGTTGGCAGTAGTTGTTAAAAATGTGTGTCTGTGAGTGCTGTATGGCCACACATCAGAAATTCCTGTTTAGCACCGTAGCTATTTCCCTAATTTCCTTTCTACCAAACCCCGCGGATACAGGGGAACACAGCATTAAAAGGACCTGGCTAAACGACCAGTGTGGACAGTGTGCAGCACCTCCATTCCTAGGAGTTCACTCACCTGCAATTTCAGATAATGTACCTTCCCCTAGGCTTTGGCAAAGCAGGCGTTTGCACTGCAGAACATCAAGACAGAGGCAATAAATTCTCCTCTCTCTCCTTCCTTCCATGAAATAAACACCTTGGCAAGTCAAGTGATAAAGAAACAATATAATTATAGGTCATTAAGTTGCAATACTGGTAGAGAATGGATAAGGGCCTACTGATTAGAAACGCTATCAAGGAAAATCTAAGATGTGGCATTAAGGCATGGATTGAAAACATGATACATTTCACACTCCTCCTAGAAATACTTCACTCTATTTCAAGGAACTGCCTTTTGTTTTACTTGGTACCAGCACTTCTCACCATAAGGAACTCTTTTATCCATCAAGGATTTTATGAAGGAGACAACAGTATCTACCAATGAAACAGAAAGCCTTCACATTCTCATTGGCAAAGCAAAGCTCATCTCAATCTCCACTGATCAGAGAACACTTAGACCATCTCACTGCACAGCACCTTTGTTCCTCAAGCAAGGCCTCCACTTGACTCTGTAACATTGCTGCATTTACTCTTGTGCTGATTGTTTTATCTGTAAACTTCTTGCCAACTCTGATCAAAACTTCATTAATTTTCTTTCAAGGAATATGATGGGACTCAGTAATACAGCAGAGAAAGTAGTGCCTGTTTGAGATGCACACAGAAGCTAGGGCTCAGTTCCCTGGCAGTGCCTGGCTGCATGTGCCTCACCATCCCTGTGGAGAGCAAATACTACTCATCTGCCAAGCAGGAGTTCCTTAGGTTTATCAAGCATATATTTCCCCTTTGGGGCTCGGACAAAGTTAACACCTTCAATATTAAGAACCCATCTATATATGAGAGAGAGCTTCCAGAGCTCATTCATGTCCTGGTCTCTTCACAGAGATCACCACAGTGGGGGTTATACACTGGTTCTGGTACAATGGAAACATTGGGAGCTGAGGAAGGATCTGGGAACGCATTCTTTTAAGTGTGAGACAGGATTCATACCAGATAACACAAATCTCTGATGACTTGTGAGTTGAAGACAGAAGCTTCTCTGCCCCTCTACCTTTGACTAGTTCCACTGATTCTTGTGACAGAGCTATTCCAGGAAGAAAAGCATAAACTCAGTTCAACCCTAACCTGCCTTTTGATTCTACACAACATTTACATGACCAAGGCAGATTCTGTGCCAGCTTCCTGGGCTTGTGCCATTCCCAGCTCCACAATACTTCACAACAGTTAAAAGCTAGGGCCTTAATCAGAAGGTGAGAGTGTCCAGTGTTACTGACAGAAGTCAATCATCATTGCCCAGGTAGATCTTTGTCCTCTTTTAGCAATTACCATCAACACTAATACAACTTTGGCTCCCACAAACTGTTGAGTGCCTTGGTCTGATTTGCAACCAAGGGCATTATATCATAAAGTGCAACATATGATCCTACTCTGACAAGCTGATAGTGCAGACTGTGTAAGTGGAGATGAATCACTTCCTAAGTTTTTGCAGGAGGTTTGTCTGCCCTCAAAGGAACAAGTTTCCCATCTTCTAAAGGTTGGCTGGACAGCAGAACCCTGCACTCTTTTTCATGTCTGTAAGTAAGCACCTCCAGGGTAGAAGCTGTTTTCTGAGTGCCTGGCCTATACCCCCAGCTGTCTGCAAAATGCCTGCCCCAAGACCTCTGAGAAAGGGACTCTTGTGAGAGGGAAAGGACTTTGAAAGGGAGCTACAGAAAGGATGAACATGTGCTGGGAAATAGCAGAAATCTTGAGACCATGTTCCTATAGCAAATGCTATTTAGGTATCACGTTAATATGAGAACTGACACAGTTATTAAAACACAGCTATTTTATAAACCTCAGTTCTGTAAAATCAAATGAAAACTTAAGGTCAGACCATGTAATTTGAGGCAGAATTTGGCCAAAGGCCATTATATTTCAAAAGACGTGGCTTTTGGGATGACGGGTGTGGCATCAACCCCCCAATGAGCCAGTTAATGCAGACTAAGAAAAGAGTACTGGCAAATTATGTTTTGCTGAAAGTAATCCCACCACTGAGCTCTGGCAGAGGTTTGACAATCCATTCAGATCGAAAATGCCTGGCCACAAAACAATTCAACATGTGGCAAAACCACACATCCTCTATAGATGAAGACTTACCTGGGATGCTGCTTGGAGTGAGCTTGTTTGTTTTCCCCTGCTCTCTCAATCATAACCTGTTTATATTTCCAGGAATCAAAGCTAAAAGGCAGTGATAAGACTTTTCTAACAGCACAGGAAAAAATTACTTTTCCCAAACTATCAGGCCAGAGCTGCAATTGCAAACTTGTTTCACTAAAGCCATAAAATATCACTTGTGCTGAACCGGTGTAGAGGGAGGTGTCAAGTTTCAAGTATCACCCAAATTGAACAAGAGCATCATTTGTTGGTAACTTCTTCACAGTTAAATGGATTGAAATACACAACTCCCCTGAGTTGAGGGCTATTAGCTTTCTGGAACAAGAACAGCACAAGCCCAATGCAGCACTAATTCAGGCCTTAGATTCTGACATGAACAGAGAAATTCAGCTCCAGAGGCTGTGGGATCCTGGGTACCAAAATTTCAGCTCATTGCAGTGTCTCAGGCAAAGCACAGGGAAGAGAAAGCCCAGAGAGACAGTCTCTAAGATGTGGTTCCAGCATCCACAGCTGGCCTAAATTTTATTCTCCGTCAGGAAGCAGCTCCTTTCTCACAGATGGCTGCTGTTAGTGAGCACTGACACCCACCACAGAGCAAGTGGGCATGCAATATTAATAGCAGCAATGAGAAAATTATGAGCCCACATCAAAGCACTGAGAGTTGGTTTCATGACACTTGGCTTTAAAACTGAGTGCAAAGGGAATGGTATTACACTCAGCTAAGCATGTTTAGAGGACTTTCATTTTAAGATGTCATTCTGCAGTTTTCAAACACACACACACATGCAGAATGACCCCTTAAGGACAGGGAAAAGCTGCTGTCAGCTATAACTCAGCAAATCACAAGTTAGGCAAAGAAATAAAAATCAATGTTGCTCTGAAATGTAGCCTGGTACAAGTCAGTGCTATCATAACTAATGGCTGAGAAGTTCTGCTGTGACCACATTGTTCCTACAACACAGCCATCCCCTTGGAACCTAGCTCCAAAGATTCTGCTGGAATTAAAGAGAAGCAAAACAATAATGCAAACAAAGTTATTTGCTAGGGTTTTTTCTCACAAGATGCAATGGTAAAAGAGCACAGTGAATGAATCTGATTTAGATATCACCTCTCCTCTGTTAAAACACTCCGATACTGGACCAAACTACACCAAGCCTATTTTCATCCACAAAGGCAGCACGGCCGAAACATGGAGGGTAATGCTCTCAGCAATGCAATCTCTATGAGAAGACTCTTGGATTTGGGTATAGAACAAATTATGGACAAGTACTAGGCATAAAAATATTATCATGAGGATATAGTTGTTGTTCCTGGTGCCCCTTTCGACAGGAACAGAGACTGCTCAGCCACAGCTCAGTCTCCACAAATGGGCAGGGCCCAGTCTAAGCTCCTCTGCTGTGATGCATATGCCTGTTTTGATAGCTATAAAGGCATGTGAGCACAGAACTGTACCCACACCAGCACACTCTGCAAGGTGTCCATCATAGTCCTGTCCTGCTGACAGCTACAGGAGTCTATCACTTCCAGCTTGGAGGACACGTGCTCTATCACTGCAATGCTCTGAACAGCTATCGAGTATGGCACAATGGCAACACTGAAGCCTTCATGTGATTCTAGATGTGTTTCTTCAATAGCTTTGCCACTTTAACATCCACCCACAGCGAGGGCCTGACATCTTTTTAAGTAGTTTCTTGAGACACCACAACCTGATGACTCAACTTAGTTATTTGTCTTAATCTGCAACAGGCCTTGGAGCTGCAGAGCAAAATACAACAGGCTATTTCCTCTCAGAGCAGGTGAAACACAGAATCCACCACTAATACATCTGCTCTACTTTCTCTGCTCAATTAGCTGGTTCCATTTTGAATCAACACATGCTTCTCTGCTACTTATTCTTTGGGCAAAAGAGACAGGATCAAAGCCAAGCCTATCTTACACATGTGCAGCCTCCCTGACTTCACTGGCGCTGAGACCAGACAGTTTGAAATTACATCACTGGCATCTTGATGCAGCTTAGATGGCATCACCTCAGGTTACATAGGAATACAGGATTGGAGAGACCTGCCTGCTGTCTAGGCAACCATGTCACCTAATCCCTTTATAAGTGAATCAAAATTCTTATGAACTATATTTCATCAAGCACACCCCAGGCTGGCCATGAATGACATATTGTGGTGCAAGCTGACTTAAGAAAAAGCACACAGACACATGCAAGGCTAATTAGAAACCACCCTGAGCAGGAAGGCAACTTAGTCTAATGGACAGGCAATGGGACAGGGAGCATGATGGCTGGGTCTTGCTGCAGGCTCCCATGCTGACCCCTTCCACCCACAGTGGCATTGCTGCATCCCTCAGATTCCTCTGGGGTGAGATGAAGATAGAGATGTTGTCCTTCCTTTGTAAATTGTTTTAGCCCTACAGACAAAAGGAGGGATACAAGAACTATGTTTTATCCATGTAAACTCCCCAGCAGGTTTTTAAAGCCCATTTTAAAGCTTTCCTTTACAATTTGGTTTGTGGATAATTTGCTACCTGCACCTCTGTCAAGTTTAACCTGCCAGAGTCTGGCAAAGGTGTAATTTCATCCCTAGGCTCCTCTGACTTGAGGCTTTGTAGCTTCTCTTTATGGATAAAGTATCAAAGCAATAGCTATGTGAGACAACAGCCCTTTGCATCTCACAACCCGTGTATTATTCTCTCTAAACAGTTTAACAGGCCAAAAATCAAAACTTTTCTCCCCTCTTGTCTCTGCTCCCCCCATGCACACTTTTAAGGAAGAACAAAACCAGATAAGAGCGGCAGAGAGAGACAGAGGATGGTTTATCCTATAGGCAGAGGATTACTGCATCATGATGTAATGACCTTGTGCAGAAAAGAAAAAGGTTACTTACATGACAGCAGGAGTTGTAGAAATATCAGCTCCTTTCCAGAACAGGGTAGAACAAAGTCTATTTAAAATTATACTGAAGAAAATGTAAAACACTTGTCCAGTGAACTGGCGAGAGAAAGAGCAAACTTCAGCCCAACTGGCCTGATACAATCTCTCTACAGACACACATTACAATTTGAACCAACCAAGCATGAGTATGCCCAGCTAAGTACACAAGGAAAGGAGATGCCCTTCTACTTTCTATGTCTTTACAAACATTGAAGACTCAGCTCCACCCCCCAAAAATAATGCAGGACAAAAAATGGTCTGACTTTTGGTTTGACTTTCAGGTGCAAAATGCTACAGAACCAACATTTTATTTGCCCACCCCGTGAAAACCTCACATTTCTACTTTCTTCCCCCACAGAACAAGTGGAGGTAGGAAAGCCACATGCTGCCTGTAAATGAAACTATTCCATGAGTGAACAACTTGAGGCCAGGGCTGCTTCAGACAGCACTCAGTGAAGCCTTGGCCATGACTGTAACTCCAAAGTCAAGTTAATCACATTTATGACTACAGAGTCCTCAAAGCTTCTTGTTTCTAATCAATTTTCAAATGCTACAAAAGTAATAGGTATGGTATTTAGCATTTAAAACACTGAAAAAGAGCAGTGATGTAACCGTCCCAGTACAGCGTGCTTATTTCACTGCTCACATTCATCTCCCACCACTGTTACTCTGCTAAAGTGAAGCCAATTTTATTAAAGCAAATATTTACCAACAGATCCTACAGTTGTGTAAGTAATATACTGTTTCCATGTAAAACTAGGCTTCCAACAGGAAATAAAAGGCATTAGGCAAATCTTGGCCTGCCAAGGGCAACTGCTACATGTCCTGTTTCCAGGACAAGAAAGCCCTCCAGTTATCCCAGATACTTCCAGTGGTGAATACTGAGCTTGTCTGGTAAGTTTTCCAAGCCCCGTGGAAATCCTATAGCAGACACAGAAAGCTCTGAGTCTGAATTGGCACCAGATGCTTTGAAAAACAAGTGAATTTCATTTTGTTACAGGAATATGAGAAGGCCAAAACGCTTTATTTGTCATCATGGGAACAGTCACTCATCTCAGAACTTGAATATTCTGTTGATGTTTAAAAAAAAAAAAAAAAAAAGAGACTCTCCCAAGGAAACCCTGCACTAAGCAATAGAGCAAGCTCTGTGCCAGCTTACTGTGCCCTCTACACTTGTATGCAACAAGAAATGGATTTTCTGTAACAGATGAACATCAACAACAGTATGGAATATCATTTGCAGCAAATCCCATCCTCTCTCAAGAAGAGGCCTGCAATAGCTCCCTACTGGCTCAAAGACTCCATACAAAGGCCAACTCAACACCACGCATCTGCTGCAGCCTTTCTTCCCAATTAATCAAGAAGTGTATTAGCCATACATCAAAACTGCATTGCAGCTCAAGCTGCCAATTACTTATGGCAGAAAGAGAGGCTGATTCATCTGACTGTATGTGGGCCTTGGCTGGAGTTTTCCCAAAGCGCTGTAAGGGAAGAAGAAAACCTCACTGAACCTCCCCCTCATTCCCACTCCCTCCTCCCCCCAAATCACAGTCAAGAGGCCCTTGCCTGCGAAAACAACATTTCCTGGACGATTCTTTCTCCACATCACTCCTTTTCTAAATTCAGACAAAACACAAAGCGACTCAAAATACTCTTCCATACGATATATACGCACACGAGGGCACCCCTCCCAAACACGCACAAGAGAAATGCAACGCAAAGTGTATAAAAAGCCTGCAAATCCCCAGCCCCCAGACAGTTCCACATCTTCCATGACAAATCCCACGGCGCTACGTGGCCACCTGTGTGATGCCTAATGCCCCCCTCACAACACTCAGCTCAGCAACCAGCCTGCAGCAGGGGCCAGGCAAGGGGTTCTTGCCTTTCTGCTCTAAACAGCCACAAAACAGAAACATTTCTGCTATGCACAAGCACACCCTGAATCCAGAGCCTTTCACAAGCTCCTTGTGTCAGATGTAATTGGCACTTAATATCTCACAAGCAGCAATTCTTCATCCAATGTGTCCCTCCTTCAGTGTCTGTTTCCAATAAGCAGCCTCAGGCTGCCAGGGCTCTTCTCTCCCTACTACTGCCAGACTGAAGCACCACAGGCCTGCTCTTTGAAAAAGGACACATGAAGTAAAGTTCCACTGTAAATTGTCCTCAGCAGTCACTGCAGATCCAAACTCTTGTCATTTAGGTACCTACTGGCCTAGGTTTGCAGGGTCCCTGGCCATGCCAACATCACCATCAGCCATACTGAGTTCAGGAATCAGAAATTCAGACATATTTACATTTGAGTGGCATCTTCCATTGCTCTGCCAACACCCTACTGGTGACCTTGGACATCTGATGCCATCCTTGAGTTCCCAGCATGTCCGACACAAGTCAGTCCAGCACCCAGCCCTCTGGAGGATTCAGACTCTGCCTTCCTAAACATCTCTCTTTTTTCCTCCTGGCCTGGCTTTCAGCCATTTATTGTAAACCTTTAAACCAGTTTTCAGAGAAAAATATGCTTTGAGAACCTCAGAGTGCAGAGAAACCCTTGAAGCACGCTCCTGCTCACTGCTTTCTGCCATCAACATTCACAATCCAAATAAGCAACACTGAGAGGGAAGCTGGGCCAGCCTGAGCTGCCCTTTCTGTGGCACAGGGGACTGGTGGTCAGAAATAGGCAGCTCCATGGATGACAACGTAGTATCTCATTAACACTGCTGGACTGCCCAGTGCAAAGCATCTTCAGCTCAATAAACCCAGCAACAAAAGGCATCAGCCTAATGAGAAGTTAGGCTTTAGAGGCTGTTTGGAATACTTAGGAGCACAAGTTATTTCCTCTCTTCGCCCAAAAGTGGATTGTGGGTTGATTTTGAGATCATGTTTACAGGACTGCTTCCTGGGGTACACCCACAGCTATAACTCCCAATGTACAACTTCTGTCCTGGTACACACACAATGATATCCAGAATAACCACTCCAGTAGATGTGTTCCTCACACACAGATATCACACATTTTGAGATGATGTTTACAGGACTGCTTCCTGGGGTACACACACAGCTGTAACTTCCAATGTGCAACTTCTGTCCTGGTACACACGCACAATGATATCCAGAATAACCACTCCAGTAGATGTGTTCCTCAAACACAGATCGCACACATTCAGTCACACCTTGAGGCCAGGCTCTGTTGTTCTGCTGGGATCAGCAACAAAAGCACCAAATCAAAATACTCAAGAAGTGGACAGCTGATTCTATGGGCCTGGAGACTTCATCCACATGCTGTTGTTCACTAAGTAAGAGGAGAGAGATCTTACCACACCAAGGACCTGTGTGGTAACTGGAACACTGTCTCATATCCAGAGTCCTGCTGCTTTTTATTACATTAACAAGCCTGGCATTCACCTGGAGTGTCCAGAGGGCACTGCTGACTGTAGAAGTCAGGCCATCTCCTGAACAACTAGTTGCTCAAAGGCTCACAGTGTTTGCATTGTGGATCATGGCTGTAGGAAGTCTGCTCAGAGGAGACGTTTTGGATACGTTTTACTTAAAAACCAGGCAATGGTCCCAGAAGTTCCAGAGTTTCAGTATCATCACAGATCTTAAAAATAAAGGTCCAGGGTACAATCTCTGTGTATGAACTGTTAATATACTACAGAAAATAATAAGGAGCTTACTCTTTCTCAGCTTACTCTTTCTGAAGTGCTTAGTATTATCCATCAACATTACTAGAGAGAATTCTGCATTCCTCTAGTGCAGGCAGAAGTAGAGAGAGAACAAGAACATGGAAAGAAGGTGTGGTGCAGGATGTGAGGCATCTGTCTCCACAGATTGCCACTTTACATACTTTCAGACATTACCCCACCTCTTTCTAGTACATGCATGCTATGAAGTGCATGGTACCTCCTCAGAAGGGGAGCAAATTCTGCCTGCAGGAAGAGTGAAATTTCCATTCTTCCTGACTTGAGTTTCCAGAGCCTCTGGAATGAGAATAGTCATAGCACAGCACAGCTAATAGAGACCATATCTGTAGGTAATAAATAACCAGGATGCCAACCTGAGCTGGCTAGGCTCACTAAAAAGATCAAACAAGGATATAAGCATCTCTTCTGGTGCAGGCAGGCATCGTTTCAGTTGTTGAAATATTCATGCCCTGATAGGAGTTGCTGCATCAATGTCTGTCCCCAATACAAACAAACCTGAGCTCAAAGCATGACAATCTGTGTTGCACAGAATGGAATTGCAATTAAAGGCATTTTCCAAGCCTCCATTTCTGTGTGCACATATTTGACAGCTTTTCTGGTGACACTTTAAGAGCATCCCAAATCCAAGTCCACCATCTTTTGCTTGTGAAAGCAGAGACACTAACAACAGTTTTAGCTAATACCAGGATTTTACATGTGTGACTCTTGTTCTTCCTTCTCAGGCTTATTATGCACCAGCAGCCCCATATTTCACATGGGGAGTGGCTTGGTGCACCTGATAAATATGAGCTGGCATCTGGACACTGCAGGTGGCATCAAAGTTCTCTGCAGGGAAGAGCCTGGAAAATTTCTGATCTGGAAGATTTTCTCCTTCACAACAAGGAATAGAGAAGTGAGGAAACGGAAAATATTAGGCCTTTCAGTCCCTACAAGAGACATACAGAAGTATTTCCCAGTGCCCTTCCCAAATAAAGGAAGCAGTAATTCATTCGTGCCAGCAAAGGGACAGGAACTGGGGGGCTGCTGCCCCTTCAACTGCACTGACTGGATAAATGAGCATACTCAAGTGACATGACAGGAAAATGTTTTAGTACTCCCTTCAGCATGTGCAGCCAGTTGTGAGTACACCCTGCGAAGCAATGGTGAGCCTGCTAAGGTGCCAGAGCAATTTCAACACTGGAGCATTAGAAAGAAAATGAGAAAAGTCTGTCCCTGGAGTCTGTACTGCCACGTTAAAATGTCAGTTTGTTCCAGGCTTACAGGGGACCAAAAGCTGGACAAAAACAATGCTGCAGTACGTTGTCTTGTGGGAAAGGCAAGCAAATGTGTGTGCAGCACGCTGGATCAAAGCTCAGCTATCACTGGTACATCTGGAAGGTAGCACTTTCAGCAGGGGTTATATCACAATCTTTGTTTCCATTTCTGTGAGAAAGCATGCTTTTGCCCTTTAGATTATGAAGAAACATGTAACACTTTCCCAAGGATTCCTCAAACACATGCTCTGGGATCCAAACTGCCTTCATTTGCTTCTGATGACAATGAAAACATGCACCAGAGCAGACAGAGGAACAGAGGTGTATCCAACTAACCTTAACATTTCCCATCTTGGTGTCTTGCACCTACACTGCTCAGAAAGCCCCAAACCCACTACTGTCATACGGGAAGAGTGCAAACTACTTAAACCGTGTCACTGACAACAGACCCCACGGCAGAGAAATGTTTTGTTCTGGATCAGTCAAGAGTCAGTTGCATCTGTCAATACACTCCAGATAAACAACTGACAATAAAAAAGTAATGTTTGGAAATTAGCCCACTGAACATACAACAGCACTGGTTTACCCTTAAATACTTAATGCACACAGCTGTGGTTGTAAGTCATTAGAGAAAGACAAACCAACAGGTAACACCTGCTCATGCTAAGCAACATTTGTGGAACATCTTAGCTGAGCAGGACATGCCCTTGTTTAGCCTGCTTCTAGAAAAGAAGATATGAGACTGGACATTAGAGTACCCAGAGGTGTACCAAGAACCAGACTTGCAAGTACAGCTGGTGGTTTAAACTGAGATGAAAAGTTTCTCAGACTAGGAGCCAGAAGACCTAGAGAACTTGCAGGTCTGCCTGTTCCTGGTCCAGAGTTTTATGGGGTCAAGAGTTCCAGTAGCTGGGGCCACGAGACCATATCAGTAAGAACACAGGATGATAGTCAGTGAGACTGACGGGGTGGATGTCAAACTGCTTGCCCAGAGCAAGGGATACCCATTTGCCATGTCCCACATTGCTTGACTGTGCAGGCAAGGGTCACCTTGCAGCCCAGTCTCCTGTCCCAGGTAACCCGGTAGGCAAGCTCACAAACAGGGCACAGTCACAGCTGAGCAGCACCTGTCCAACTAAAGATGCATAATGAAAAGTCCATCTGCTATCCCAAACTGAGCACACCCTACATTTGCTGTCAAGCTGCAGCTGCTGGCATTCACCTGGAAAGGATCTCCAAAACCCCAAGCACTGAGACAAGCCACTAGCAAAGCACAGATACTTTTGTTGTATTTGTCCATTACAGAACTACCAGTAGGAGCAGGAGACACACCAGCGACAGCAGGTCTGAGACAAGGCATTCACATCAGCATCTCCACTTGTGAGGACCCAGGCCATTGAGACCTAACAATTATCACCCAGCCTAATGCTGTTCCTCAAGGATCAGGCAAATCAAAGTAAACAGAAGGAGCAGAAGATATGCAAGTTCAACTACTTGCATCTGAAAGGTAAAAAGCAAAACAGAAAATGGTAAACACAAAACAGTACTGGTGAATATAAAGGCTTATTTCTGCAGGTGAAAGTTAATTCGTGTTTCTTTCTCTTTTTTCCACCCACTCACTCTGTTCCCCCTGCCCATTACGCTCCTGGAAGAAAAGCTTCAAGCACCTTTTGCCGGAGCTAAGGCAGGTAATGAAAGAGGAAGATCACAGGGGGGCTCCTGCCTGCCCACTGTACAGCACAGCAAGGAACAGAAATTAGTACTCAAACCAGATAGGCACAAACTGACAGCAGCATTAACGTCCCAGTCATAGAGTCCAACCAGAGCAGAAGCCAAATCTGTCAGTGCCTCTCCTGTAGCCAGTTCTGTGCAGACATAGCTAAAATGAAGGAGAAGTTGAAGGCAGATCTAAAAGACCCCCCCCCAGCTTCCAGGTTGTTTTTGATCCCAGAATACTGAACCCACAAAGTATTATAAGACAGAGGAGAAAGTTTGCAGGCAGCGGGAACAGGAACTGAAGCAGCACTACCACCACAAACCAGTTCTTCTGTAGGAGCAAATGCTGCCAAGCCAGGAGATGGCTAACACAGGAGCTGCATTTATTATGGTAAACAACATGCTGCAGAGCTGAATTCATCTCACCTACCCCTTTAACTGTACGCACAGAAGCTGCAACAAAATATGGGGTGTAGAGGAAGGCAACCTCTTGTGCCAAGTTTTGTTTTTCCAGACCTTGTGAGCTGGCTCAGGACACATAGGATAATTTGGACTCCCAGCTTCCATACACTGTTAAATACTGAGTTTTTGGTCAGATACTTACAGAGAAAATGCCTGGTCAATGGTCCACTTGGAGAAGTAAAAGCCTTTTCGCTGTACTCAAAAAGCAAAACACTTGCCAAGTTCTGCAGTACTGCCCTACCTAGTCTCATTGGGCTTGTTTGTTTAAAGGGCAAAAAGCCCCTGACAGATACTCTACAAGAAGTAGAGACACTTGTGCTAGAGCCCTGAGGTGAACAAGGTCTGAGCAGGCCTATGACAACCAAAGCAGCTCACCCTGGGTATTGCTTCCTGCAGCACTGCTGCCACAGCTGCCTCCCAAACTGTTGCTGCTGCAAGTGGTGGCCTATAAGGCTGGAAACTTAATCCTGTAACAGGAGCTCTGGGCTTAAAGGAGCTACTATGACTTACTTTTAGTTATCCAGAGTCACTCAGTCAAGAAATGCTATCCCTGCAGGTCTCAGTTCAGAGCACAAACTCCTCTGCAGCCCAGAGGCAGCTGCCTGGAGCCCACCACCCATGAAACCAGCCACCCCACGAACCCTGACCCCTACACTGTGTCTGCCACCAGCTCCTCTGCCCAGTCCCGCACTCCAGGAGGGCAGCTCCAACCAATGCAGCCACAGGCACTGCTGTCCCTTGCCAGCCCTGTGCTCACCACAGAAAACCCAAGCTCAGGGCAATCCTTCTCCACATACATAACCTGTAGAGGCAGGCTTTGCCTTCCAGCCTCAAAGAGCCCACCAGCCCATGTCCCAGGCCTAAAATGAATTACCTTCAATTCCTGATTTATTTTCTGCTCACACTGTTGGGTAACCTGTGACTAAACACCTTTCCTTGATGCATGTGGCTCCTCTGCAGCCATATGCCTCAGAGATGGGGCAAAGGTGCTCGAAAACCCCCAGTGCCACTTCTGCTCCCAGCCAGCAGGCCCCCACCAACTCCTGCTCAGGGGACATTGTGGTCCCCTTTGTCACGTCCTCCTACTGCAAGCTACCCCAAGCTGCTGTCCTGGCCAAGGCTACATTCTCACCCCCACTGTGAGATCCTGCTGTGTTCCCCCCCAGCCTCACCCAACCTTCAGAACAGGGATCTCCCCACCATGCTGCTCCTATCCCTCCTGTCCCTAGGCCCCCTCCTCCCCTCCTGACAGCCACAGAGAAGGTGGATTCGCACTAGAGGAGGAGCCAGGGGAGAATATCTCATCTCATCATCTCCTTCAGCCGCAGCATTTCCTTCCCTCTCTCCCTCAGGGAGGCAGGTAGCAGCCTGGCTCCAGTCCTTTGGCCTCCTTGGCCCTCCTCCTCCTCCTTCTGACTCTGGGTGATTCAAGTCATTCAGTAAAGTCCACTTTGATGGCCAAACTCCTGCTTCCATGTGCTGAACATCACTGACAGTGCCCAGATGGGAAACAAAAATCTGACTCCCTCCTCCTGAAATCTTTGCCCAACATCAAATTTGGACAGCTGGAGCATTGGGGAGATGAAAGCAAGAAAGTCTTTACACACTCCTGCCAAACTCTCCAAACAGATATCCAGGCTGTTCACTCCCAATGCACACTTTGACATCCCACGAAAAAGAAGGCAGATGGAAAGAGAAGATCCAGCCCCCCAGCACCCTTCGGGGCTGCAAGTCCAGAAACAGCCCTGCTCTTCCCAGCCCGGGCCCACCACCTCCGTCACACGTTGTGCTCACTTGGAAGCCGCAGCTTTTCTGCCTGAATTCCTTCAACCTTCTACGTTAAATACAGCACCGTATTTAAAGGAGGGATCCTTTCTGGCACCGGTGCAAACTGAATCTGAAAACTGCCCGACTGACCAAAAAGGGGGCACTCGTGCCTAGAACATCCCCATCGGAGAAGGCACCCTGGAGCAGCCAGACATCCCGCCGGAGCACTTCCTCGCCTGGCTGGTTTACAAGTCTGGGACAAAGGCACAACCCAGCACAGGAACCAGCCTCACTGTGGCATCAGGCACCACCGTGCATGTGCTGGGGAGAGTCGATCCTCCCCTCACCACATTTCGGAGGAACTTGTCCGGCATGCTTAAAGAGGTCAGTGGGATGGATGCGTCTTGCCTATAAAGAGTCTTGGGGTTTTTTTTGGTTGGTTGGGGTTTTTGTTTTGGTTTGCTGGTTTTTTGGGTTTTTTTATTAATTAAAAAAAAAAAAACAGAAACGTGGGGGTTATTTATAGCTCAGGATCTCCTGCTCCTCTGCTGCCGCACAGCCCAGGCTGCATTGTTGGGAGATGGGGAGCACCACGGCAGCCTCTACAGCCGGTGCCGGCGCTGACATAACTTCAGAGCCGGCAGAGG
The DNA here is from genome assembly GCA_013396835.1 of Psilopogon haemacephalus. NCBI lineage: Eukaryota > Metazoa > Chordata > Aves > Piciformes > Megalaimidae > Psilopogon > Psilopogon haemacephalus. The sequence continues at coordinate 1,317,391 of VWZI01021228.1, read as the reverse complement.
CTCTGCGGCTGGCGGCCACGCCGGGAGGTCCCTCCCGGAGGACACCGGTCTCCATTTACAGACGACGCAGAGGCTGCCCGGTAACACAGGTGTCACCGCCGGCGAATGAAACCCACGGCCGCAGACGAGCCCCGCACCGGAGCAGCCCGGCCCTCCCCGCAGCCGCACACCCCGCACAGCACCTCGAGCCCGGCGAAAGGCCCGCCGCCACCCCCCACCGGGAGGAGACGGAGAGCTGCACGCACAGCCGCGGACACCGCATTCCGCAGGCGGCTGCGGCGGAGCGGAATCTCGGCAGGCCGGCGGCGGCCCGGCGCGACTCCGTGCGCGGCGTCCGGCCTTACCTGGAGCTG
>VWZI01021228.1:1244504-1316895 GCA_013396835.1 Psilopogon haemacephalus | reverse complement strand
CCCTCGACGCGCGGGGGCAAATCTTGTGTTTCGAGGCGGCTGCGTGGGGCCGGCGCGGCGCGGGGGGGCGAGCGGCTCCCGCCTGCGCATCCCACACCCCCGGCTCCCAGGGGCTCCCTCACCTCCGCCCGCCGGGCCGCGGCAGAGCTGTGCGGGCACCTGGCAGCTATCTCCTGAAAGCCATCAGACTGCTTCTTGGCCCTCGTCGGCGGGGAGCAGGAAAGGCACGGTGAAATGCCGGGTTCCCCCGAGTGACGCGTGCCGTGTGACAGCCTGGGCACTTTTCCTGTCTGCGTCCCGAAGTGGGAACAGCCCCCAGGAACAAGCCTTGAGCAACCAGCTTCAGCCGCTCCTGCGACACTTCCTTGCAAAAAGCCCCAATTGCACCAGAAGAACCATCTCCTTCACAATGTGTGTTTTCCCCTTCTCTTTTCATTCAGAATTTGGCTTCCCCAAGCAGAGCCTGCTCCTGCTCCTGCTCCTGCTTCTCCCAAACCCAGGAGTTTCACTCTTAGAATCAGAATGCTTTGGCTTGGAAGCAAAGTTAAAGATCATCTGGTCCAAGCCTGCTGCAGCCAGCATCTTCAGCTGCAGCAGGTTGTTCAGTCGCAGAACCCCAAACAATCTGACCTGGGATGGTTCCAGAGATGTGGCATCTACCACCTCTCTGGGCAGCCTAGGTCAGTGCCTCGCCACCCTCACTGTAAAAAATTCTTTCTTATATCTAGCCTAAATCTCCTCTTTCAGTTTAAAGCCATCACCCTTTGTCCTATCTCAACAGTTCCTGCTAAGACTGGTCCCATCTATCTTATAGGCCTTCTTTAAGTATTGAAGAGCTGCTGTAAAGTCTCCCTCTTCTCCCTGAAAAGTAGAAATAGACCCTGTTTTGATGAAGATGACCTCACATTTACAGTATTTCCAGGGAAAAAAACAAATAAACAAACAAACAAAAACCCCCAAACCCAAAACAAACCCAAAAAAAACCCCACCCAACCAAAAAAGAAAAAAAACCCAACACCAAAGCAAAAAAAAAACATTCACAGACAAATGCAAGTGACTTTATACCCTCCCAGCAGAGCCCCAGGGTCACAGGCAGGGGCCAGGCTAGCAGCAGGAACCTTGCTCTGAGCTCAGCCCCTCGCCTGGGCTCTGCCAGCCATTCTCCTGCCCGTGTGCCACCAGCTGTTACATCCCAAGATGGGCACATCTTTGATCTCTCTTTTGTTTTTCCTGGAAGGTACAAGGTAGTACATTTCATAACATGCTATGCAGCTGCTACAGGCAAGAACTTCTGCAGGCTGCTGTTACCAAAGGTAAGGCAGGTCATGTAATTGCCCAAGAGAAGATAGCAAACCCTCTCAGCCCCACCACACACCATGTGATCTTCTCCAACCATGTGTGGTCATACTATCGTCTTACAGCTCATTCGAAGGGCAGGTTCTCCAGAAGCAAAAGCACACTGAGTCACCCAGTCCACACCATCATGATGAGCAGCCCCTGGTGAATCACCACTGTCCCCTCCTGCTGTATACGAAGGTCTCACCAAGGTTTTCTTCTCTAATATGAGTCAAATCTATCATTTAGCTGGCTGGCTCTGCAGTGATCAGAGTTTAGCTATACAGCATGCTCTCACTGCCGTTTCCATCCCTGTAGAGAAATACCTCTGTACACAGAGAACTCTCAGGATCCTCCAAGGTGAGGCCACTGTCCCTCAGCAGTGGAAGAAGAGGTGCCTTTGCTACTGGTAGTGTCCACTCCAGTGACAGCATGGTGCACGTCCAAGGGGCTTGGACAAGTCAAAGGGGCAATCCCTATAGAGGACAGGCACCTCCTTGCTGATCCAAAATGGGGTAGTTTGATCCAAATGGGGCTTAGGCTGTGGCCCAGCTTTTCCCCTTTCAAAATCTGTGCAAATTCATAAGGGAGGATTTCCTCCACTTGCAGTGATGATGGGAACGCAGCTAAAGAAGCTGTCAGAGGTCCCCACAGGATCACCTAGCCCTGAAGGGCTGTACCCTGCAAACCACCCTGGCTCCTGCAAACTGCTGTTTATAAACAGTCCACAGAGTAGGAAAAGACTGAGCAGGTAATGGACAAGCAGTGGACATGCAGTATCCAGCCACTTCCAGGGCAGAAACCAGCCACAGAAGGGTTGGATATTGACCAGCCCCACATGCAGCATGAGGTGAGTACCCTGCTCTCTGGCTTCTGAAGGAGAGAAGCAGCTCAAGGGAAAGCTGCAGACAGAGCACCAAGTCAGGCAGTTTCAGATATGTTACGATTGAATCTGTTGGTCAATCACTTTCATTCATCTTTACAAGCCCAACTAAACATAGGGGTTTTTTCCATAAACTACTAGAAAACTATTCCTATAAGCAGTATAAGAAAAGTGCAGGCTCTGTGAGACACCAAGCCTGCTGCCTCGGCTTCTGTCTGACTTTGCCAAAGGCTGAGCGAGAGCAGATGAAGAGTTTCAGCTTCCCTTCCCCTGTGAAAGAGCAGAAACTTGACTCCATGACTGCACGCAGTGAAAAAACAAGATAGATCCCTTACTCTCAGCCTGGTCCAAATTTATGACTCTCTAGGGAGCTCAGGAAACCTTGCAAACATTGACAGTGCCTGGTGAAGTTTTTCTTGAATATCACAGAGCGGGGCTTAAAAGTCTGTGCTTTCTGGGTTGTCCTTTGGAGACCACAAAGCCCTTGAACCTGTGTTATTCCAGCCTTCCTGCGCTCTCCAGCTATCGTTAAGCTGGTGGAGGAAAGCCAACTGTCCCATGCCTGCCTGGGAAAGGACAGAAAGAGAGGAAGCAAAGGCAACAGCCAGAAACAGGAAATTATCCAAACCACCCCAGCCATACTTGAGACTGACCCTGTCAGAGCTGGAGGGCTCCTCCTCACACTGTGAGCAGCCAGGTGGGCTGGCAATGGGCACACTGCCCATGGCACACTGCTGAGAGAGGGAAAGAGCCAAGCAACTGCATTGCCAGAGCACCCACACAGTCCTGAGGAACAAGGATCAGTAGCCCCATGGGGCTGACACCTGGGACAGGATGGGCTGGGCAGAGTCTTGCTGAGCCTGACCTGACCCAGATGTGGACAGGGTGCTGGCTTTGTCCTTACAGGGCACGGGAAAGGAGGGCAGTCCCTGCTAGATGTCAGTCCCTGCTAGATGTCAGTTCTGTGTGACTGTCACATGGGTGCCAAAGCTAGTTGGAAATGCTTCAAGAGTCTGCACACCCACGAGGTTTGGCCTCCAAAGTCGCAGGGCCTGCCTGAGCCCTGTTTCTTCAGAATCCACCTAGGTCTCCAAACATGGGTCTCATCTGCAAAAGCAACCTCAGAAGCTGCCCTAATTGGAGCCCTAATGCCCAATGCTTTCAGAGTCTCAGAAGCAGGCAGAGGTACGTGGCTGGATCAGGTCCATCAGCAGCCCAAACGACTCATTCTTCATATGCAAAAAAAGGCAGGGCTGTGTGTGTCAGGGCCATCCGTGCTGGAGTGTCTCTGTGCCAGACTGCACAAGCTCCCAAGCCACTCTGTTGGCCACTTCTAGCCAAGACCAGCCCAAGGACAACTCCCTCCTGAATCATAGAATGTGCTTTACCTTGATTTCAGCAAAGCATCAGACACCATCTCCCACAGCATCCTCATAGCTAAACTGAGGAGGTGTGGTCGGGGTGATGGAGTAGTGAGGTGGATTGCGAACTGGTTAAAGGAAAGAAGTCAGAGTTGTGGTCAGTGGGACAGAGTCTAGCTGGAGGCCTGTAACTAGTGGAGTTCCACTGGAGTCTGTATTGGGACCAGTATTATTCAATGTATTCATTAATGAGCTGGATGAGGGCATGGAGTGCACTGTCAGCAAGTCTGCTGACCACACCAACCTGGGTGGAGTGGCTGCCACACTGGGGGGGTTGTGCTGCCATTCAGAGAGACTTAGACATGCTGGAGAGTTGGGCAGGGAGAAACTGAATGAAGTTCGACAGGGGCAAATGTAGAGTCATGCACCTGGGAAAGAACAATCTGGGGACTGACCTGCTGGAGAGCAGTGAAGGGCAGAAGGACTTGGGAGTCCTGGTGGATGGAAGGATGGCCATGAGCCAGCAGTGTGCTCTTGTGGCCAGGAAGGCCAATGCCATTCTGGGGTGTATTAGAAGGGCTGCAGTTAGAACGTCGAGGGAGGTTCTCCTGCCCCTCTGCTCTGCCCTGGTGAGGCCTCATCTAGAGTATTGTGTCCAGTTCTGGGCCCCCCAGCTCAAGAAGTACAGGGAGCTGCTTGAGAGAGTCCAGTGTAGAGACACAAAAATTATTAAGGAAGTTGAACATCTTCCTTATGAGGAGAGCCTGAGGGAGCTGGGGCTGTGCTGCTTGGAGAGGAGACTACTAAGAGGTGACTTCGTTCATGTTTATAACTACGTAAAGGGTGAGTGCCTGGAGGATGGAGCCAGGCTCTTCTTGGTGATGCCCACTGACAGGGCAAGGGCCAGTGGGTGGAAGTTGAGGCATAGGAGGTTCCATGTGAATCTGAGAAAGATTTTTTTCCCTGTGAGGGTGACAGAGCACTGGAACAGGCTGCCCAGGTAGGTTGTGGAGTCTTCCTCTCTGGAGATATTCAAGAACCATCTGGATGCATTCCAGTGCGACCTGTTCTAGGTGATCCTGCTCTGGCAGGGAGGCTGGACCAGATGATCTTTTGAGGTCCCTTCCAGCCCCTGACATTCTATGATTCTATGACTCTAAGAGCAGCCCAGGAACAACTCCTTCCTGAAGATGAAGTGTCATGGAAATAAAGGGCTAAGTAGCCAAGGCAGCAAATCAAGAAGAAGATGTTTTAGGTATGAGCAACAAACAGCCTTCTCATAGCCTTTGTTCCTTCAAAAGATGCCTGAGGACTTCAGAAGCCAAAAGTCATGTGAGCTCACTTTTTAGATCTATGATTAGTTAGACTCTCCCAAACTGACTGCAGTGCTGCATACTCACACTGACTGAATGTACCAGCACCCTTCCCTCTTGCTGGGTTGATGAGGACTGGGCTAGGGAACAGTTAAGTAACCTGGATGTCCATAGATCCATGGGTCCTGACAGTATGCATCTGCGGGTGCTGAGGGAGCTGGCAGAGGTCATTGCCAGGCCACTCTCCACCATCTTTGGTAAGTCATGGTGGACAGGAAAGGTGCTGGAGACTGGAGGAAGGCAAACATCAATCCAGTCTTCAAAAAGGGTAAGGAAGACTCAGGTAACTGTAGACCTGTCAGCCTCACCTCCGTCCGTGGATGGAGCAACTTATCCTTGGTGCTGTCTTTAGGCATATCAAGGACATGAGGGTCATTAGGAGCAGCCAACATGGTTTTACCAAGGGGAAGTCATGTTTGACCAACCTGATAGCCTTTTTTGAGGACATAACCAGGTGGATAGATGATGGTAGAGCAGTGGATGTGTTTATCTGGATTTCAGTAACTGATGTGACACCGTGTCCCACAGCATCCTTGCAGCTAACCTGAGGCACTATGGTCTGGATGATCAGGTAGTGAGGTAGCTTTGGAACTGGTTGAAGGAAAGAAGTCAGAGAGTTGTGGTCAATGGGACAGAGGTTAGTTGGAGGCCTGTATCTAGTGGAGTCCCTTAGGGGTCAGTACTGGGACCAGTACTATTCAATATATTAATTAACGACCTGGCTGAGGGCACAGAGTGCACTGTCAGCAAGTTTGCTGGTGACACAAAACTGGGTGGAGTGACTACCACACCGGAGGGTTGTGCTGCCTTTCAGAGAGACTTAAGACAGGCTGGAAGGTTGAGCAGGAAGAAACTGAATGAAATTCAACAAGGGCAAGTCGTCTTTCTAGGTCCCTTCCAGTCTGCAACATTCTGTGATTCTAAGGACCCCATTAATCTCCCACAGTTAGTAGTAGCTGCCAGAGAGCTTGTCCTGAGGATAAAATTAACTCTAACAACTAACTCCCATCTCCATTAACAAAACTCCAATAAGTAGCAACTTATTTTGCATCCTAACAGCTGTGGGTGTTACACCACTCTGCAGCTTTCTGCCTGTGCTGGTCCTCCAAGGCCACCATGGCTCCTGCTCCTGACCAAGACTGCCTCATTCTGGGAGCTTGTGGGGGCCCTCCCCCAGCCCTGTTCAGCCCAGGCAAGCTCCAAAGCAGGCTGAACTCATAGTGCAGCAGGGCTGCCTTAGCTGATCTGGGGATCACCAGGGGGAAAGAGATACAGAGAGACACCTGAAAGCTAACAATTACATCTTGGAGCCTTCTTGGCCCATGATGTCATGGTTTCCCAGCACCCCAGAGATTGGCTGTGGGTGAGCATCTGCTGGGAGCTGGGGCTGGTTATTTTCCTGAGGTTCAGACCTTTCCCAGCAGCTCTGAATCGGGCTGGTTGTCGTGACAACCTGGATAGTGGCAGCTCCTGATAACCACGTAATGAGGTTGTCACAAAAAGTAGCCCCTCCAAGAGAGAGCTTTAGGGATCATTAATGTTTCCCAGGGAGCACGAGAGCAGAAAAACTAAGGGGACCATCTGGCAATTCTGGAGCATGTCAACAGCCTCCCTTGGAAAGGAGCTTCATTAGACAGGAACCACCTACCGACACTGCGATGGGAACCAGGCAGGCTGCCTGCCAGCAGCAAGGGGGTCTCAACTGCTCAGCTGTGGGAACTGGTATCTGCAGAGACCCAGGCAAGATGGAGCAAGGAGGACACACGAGTGCTGCTGAGGAACAACTCAAATGGTGGAGGGGAACAGGGCAGTAACAGCCTGGGAGAAATGACACTGCTGCACACAGAGGCCTTCCCATCACCATGCTACTGGTCTCACAGGCTGCCTTTTACAAAAGGAGTCACTGAACTACCTTTAGTATCCCCATTCTGCAGGTGCCTTCCCATCACCACGCTGCAGGGCATTGGGAAGTACACCTACTGCAAACCCTGAGCTAGGCAGGGCAGGGACTAGAAGCCACTGCAGCTCATTCCAAGAGAATTCATGCATGACTCTGCTGTCCTGAGGATCCTTTCAGCTCAGGTGCAAGAATGACATAGTAGGACACAGATGTCTCCTTGTCATTACTTAAGACTGAGCCTGGGGGATCATCAAACATGGTGTCTTCCCCCAAGATCTACATATACACTGTCTTCTCACCCCAGGAAACTTTGTGTCCTTCACCTTGTCCTTGTGAAGCATGGCTTTCATCCTATTCTCAACAAACTATCTACCACTGCCTGCAACAATAGTGGGTTGGAGTGCTGCAGTCTGAAACCTTCTTGGATGGTGATCATACCACAGCTTGAAGAACCTCAGATACCAATCCTTGAGAGTAGGTCCCTAGAGAGGGATGGCCACATGTGAAGGAACACCCTTCTGAAAAAAAACCTCTCTGCAAAACAATGAAGTCTGAATCATTCCTAAGAGGAGATGAAAGGTACCTCCACAGATAATGCTTTATCTCACAGCAGTCATTGACAGACCATGTCTTTTCTGTCATCTTCATCTGCTTTAAAAATACCTATTGTAAACCCTTGCTTAAGTCAGCATAAGACCTCGTTAATAAAATCTTCATACTAAAGGCAGCTGTACTTTTATTTTAGTTTACATTTTTACCCAAATCATCATTTTCCTACTCAAATTAATGTTTAAACTGTGGCTTTAACTGAGATGTAATAAGAATATTAACACATGCCAATTAAATTCCAATCAAGTCCTCAAGACTCTATTTAGTAGATGCATTTCTTCGTATACCACTGCTACACCTCATTAAAATGTCGTTGAATCTTTCCAAGTGTTGTAAACAATCAAGTGGGATACAATCCACCTCCAGGAACTAGTAAAGCTGACTGTAGTGCTCTCCTACTGTGGGGATGTGTGTGGGGTAAAATCCCAACCTAAGGCATAGATAGTTGATTGCACACAACAGAAACACTCTCAGATTGATAGTAGGCAGTGGGGTCACAAACCCTTCCTCTCTCAGGAAGGAACAAAGGGATGGGAATGTCTGCCAGGAGATCCCTATCCTGGAATAGGGTTTTGCAAGAGGGAGACAATTCCAGCTGATATTGCTTAAGCCTGTGCTCTGAATCCTACCCCAGGTGTAATTAGTGATTCTCCCTGACAAGAGGCCATCCAGCCCAGCTCCTCCAGTTCAGGTAGAGGGGGAACTGAGGCAAAGTGGCAGCTGTGCACTGACCTCCCAGTAACACTGCCTCCCACAGATCCTCAGTGTCACTCCCAGGCTATTATTTGTTTTGGGGGGTTTTTTGGTTTTGGGGTTTTTTTTTCTGTAAACTGTAATTTAAATCACCTTCCAACAGGAGTAGCAGGACTAACAGCTTAAAGGTAAGAAGCTCAACCTTAATACAGCCTGTAAACAGAATACACCACAGCTTCCTGCACAAACAGCAAGAGGATTCAGAAGTTTTCAGGAGATCCCTGCAAAGTCCAATCCTGAATGGTTTGCACTTAAACATCTCCCATCCTCCCTCATCACCTCTGGCTGAACACAAGCAAAGATGTCTCACCAGCCTGCTGGATTTGATCTGCTGAAGATGTGGAACTCAATCTGTTCTCAGGCCTGAGAAAAACAAGATTCATCCTACCTATCTAAAAAGCACAGAAAGTTTCCAGTGCTTTCTGGTGTCAGAAAACAAGACTGTGAGAGGCAGTGACTGCCCCAGACCTAAGGGAGTGTGGGCAAGCTGCACAACACCCTGCACTATAGCTCAGCAGAGGAGAGAAATTAGTTCTCATTAAGAACAGCTACACCTACCTATCCTGCTGTATGCTTTAAGGGCACAATCTGACAGTAAAACTGCCACAGCAAGATGGGCAAGTGCAGCAAATCTATCTTCTTCAAAAATAGTTGTCATTCAACAATAATTCCTAACTGGCACAGCTACAAATCACTGTGCCTCAGTTTTCAACCTGTAGGGTCTAGAACTGGGTGAGACATAGGAAAATCATTCTCCAAGACATTTATCTAAAAAGCATTGCCAACACATTCGATTTTTACACAAGTCATTCTCCACTTTTTTCCCCCAGAATCTGGGGGTTTAATTTACATTCACCTCGATGTAATCATTAAGACTAATTACTGCAGCACTGAGGCAGTGTAAAGCAACCCTGCCTGCACAGCCTTCTGCTTTTGACACCTGAGCTCAGCCCTGGGCTGCTGAGGACACATCACAAAATCACAGACTGGGCTGGGTTGGAAGGGACCTCCAAAGGTCATATAGTCCCAACTCCCTCTGCAGTAAGCAGAGGCATCCTCAACATGTCAGGAAGGAGACCTGCTCAGTTCCTACCTCCATGTAGATACTTGGAAGGCATAAACCACTGCTGGTACCTGACATTTTGTGCTTTTAGAGATGCTAAATATGGAGGCTAATATATAATCTGTGACTATCCAGACCATCTCAGCATCCCAAACCAAACCATGAAGATGAAGGTAATACCCAAATGTTCCCAACCTGAGTTACAAATGTGAACTGATTAAAGCCAATATGGCTGTTAGATAATGAAATGGCACTACCAGCTTTTAAACTGAAGCCACTGTTGTATGCCTCTTGGTCAGACACGTTTGCAATTAAAAATTTTCCCCTCTAGTTCTTCTCCACTTAATGCAGTTATTCTCTGGGAACAGAACAGGCTAAGACCTTTCAGAACTCTTTTTTCCACTCCATCAGCAGTAAGTTTCAGGTGGGGGATGATTCTGAAGATACAGGAGACTGGAGTGCTGTCTGAAGTGGAAGGGAAGCAATGCTGAGCAGCTACCAGGAAAACTTTGCCATCCCTCATACCCTTCTGCCTTCAGAGTATTCTGGAGAGAGCAGGAAAGCTTGATGCCACTGAAGCCCAGAATTTTCCTATTGCCCTGAGACAGGTTCCGTGGGGGCAGGGAGAAAGATATCATGCTGGAGCAGCAACGTACTGCAAAACAGGCTGGAGACACAAATTCACAGCCAGGAACAACCAGCCTGAAGAAGACTCTCTATGCTGTCTGTCTTGTTTTCACCCCTTTGAACTATCCTCATTCCTTTAGCATCCCAGCTGCTAGAAGCTATGATGAAGGCATCACCCGAGGGTGTGAGAATAGCAGATATGTCAGGAGCTCCTCAAATTTGTAAGCATACAAACAACTCCTGCAACTTGGACATCCTCCCATGGTGACCCAGTCACACAGCCTCCAAGTCTGGGTTGAGTTACCTCTGCTTGGCCAACAGTACAGAAAAAAAACATAATGGCTTGCACCTCTTACAGCTTCTAGACCCTCAGCTATGGTATCACAAGGGAGGGGCTGAATTATTTCTTCAAATAGACAGGACAGCTGAGATTGCTTTCATCCTTAGTGGTTCCTCCCCCCGTCCCCACAAATGAAAGCGGATCTTTATTTCTCTTCATTCATCTCCCTCTTGAAGATCCACTTCTCCCACCACAAATGTTGTTAATCTAAGAATTAACCTCATAGGAGATCAGTATGAATGTTGATTTCACAGCTACAGCAACTCCAGTGATGTCATGGGTGAGTGTGAACAAAGGTGCTCTGGATGGCATGCACACAGCACTGCATGGCAGCTTGTGAGTACCAAAGAATGCTGGGTTACACATATGTTGCAATCCAGAGGTACTGTAGGCATCAGGATAATATCAGCCCAGAGGGCATGGAGAAGAAAAAGGTCTTTATGTTGTTCCCATTCCATGAAGGAAGACTTCATTGCCTGGAGAATATCCCATGACAGTTAGATGTTACTGCCTCAAAGCAGTGTCCTTTCAGGAGCTGGAAGACTAGAGACAAGGCTTGTCTGTGATCTCACAGCATTCCCATACCAGCCTGCAAGACTGAAGCCTTACAATGAGAAAAATCATGATGCAGAATGTGTATCTTGACCTAGAGAATAACCTTCCCAAGCTTACTGGGGCTGTGGCCTGGAAAGTTAAAATGCAAGAAACTCTCTGGCTGCTGACCAAGGAAAGTATTTGATATTGGGTTCAAGAATTGACAGCTCTTGGCTACAGCAGACAGGCATCAACTGCAGCAGCTGGAAAAGTGCCTCTTTTCTCTTTAGTGTGCCTAACACCAGCGAGAGCAGCAGGACTCAGACTGTCTTTGTGATACAACAGCTGACAAAAAAGATTCCTCTGAAACCTGATTTAGTGAGACACTTCACACAAGATTTCAGGAAGTTGTTTGGAGGAAGGACTTAGCTTTGTGAGACTGACCACATCGTGACAGTGAATGCTGAACCTGCCAGAAACAAATTTACATGTTCTGAGAGGAGCTACCGGAGCCTAAAACACAACCTTGCCTCTAACGCATCCCCAGTGCAATTTCTTCTCTAGAGGAGAACACCTCCTTCTCCTTCTGTTTTCCTTGCCTATGAATCCTCCCAGCATCTCCCTTCCCTGTCTCCCCTGTAACTGTGCACACTTGTAGCTCACTATACACCAGGACAGAGCCAGCAAAATATGACAGCTTATAGAAGTGCTCCTGACAATTCATATTTCATATTTGTCCCCAAACTCTTGGTTTTGTTTGGCAACAGAGAGAACTCTATAAGGAACAGTGAAGGCTGGTTGCACAGCTAAGCATGTGTGCAGGTACAAACACAAAGGAAAAATTCATTCCATAGATTTATTTTTCATGTTATTGAGGAAGATAAGGTCTGGTTTGACATAGCACAGACAGGACCGAGCACTAGTTTGAAAACTAAGCCCACAATCCCAGGGAAAAAGAAATCTATTTATCCTAATTTCAGAGTCCAGAAGGCAGTGGAGCATGAGTTTTCTGGCCAAAGTGTGTGGGGGTGTTCTACAAATTATGCTTCTCAGCATAAAAGAATAACCCAGGTTTGACAAGGCTTACATGAACAGTGGAAGACTTCTGAATCCTAAGATTAATAAATGTTGATGAGATGCTGAATCCAACACAGTCCATGAGGAGAGACCTGTCTTAGATGTAGAGACCTTTGCACACCACTTCCAGTGACTGGCTTCTAAAAAAACCTCCAGAAAACATGGATTTTAGCATGCACCCACTACCACACCAAATTAGGAATTAATTGTTCTCCATCCAGTTCAGATCAAAACCAAATGTAGAACGAAAGCAATATTTCAAGAATGGTGCTTGTGGCCTTCTGGCCAGTTTCAGTCACATATATAAAGCACAACAGTGCAGAGCTTCATGCTGCAGCCCTCACCCTTGGCTGTGCTAGTGGGGTCTTCAGAGTATACAGTCAGGCTTATTAATCTGGTGCTTAAAGATGTCACCTAATCAGGAGCTGGGACCAGGAAGAAATCCCAGGTTACATTGAAATGTTAAATGCAATGGACTGAATCCAATTATTATTTTTATTAGAATTGCTAATATACAGGATGTTGCTGGAGAGTTTGATGACATCAGTGCCAGTGTTAACAGGGAGTGATTGAAGCTTTTGACCTGTTCTGCTCTGCTGCTGTACCAGGTCAGTGACCCCTGCCACCCCAGGCCCTGTTGACACCCAGGCAGGCAACAAATTCCATAGGGTGAGGGAATCTCTACCCCAGCAATGGTGTTGAGGTGCTCTCATGCACCACAGTGCATGATTGCCCAACTATTCCATTCATGAGATACCTTTCATGAGATACTTCTTTCTCCTGGTACCTGTGAACTATGATGCTCAGAGATTTATGGTCCTTAGTACACATAGCATATGTACAGAGAAACTGTCTTCTTCCGTGAGCAAAAGAGCTTCTCTCTGCAAAGAGATTTCACAGCAGGTCTTCATCTCTTCAGGCTGCATACATACCAATGCACCAAGATAGCTTTCCTTCTCATGAAAGTGCCTTTGCAGGTAGCTGAGAAGCTTCTCTGCCAGTCTGAGCTGCTTCAATGCAAAGATGTGTCATAAACCTTCCAAAAAATCCTTCACTGTCTTAAGAGGAAAATGACTGCGGTGTGTTGACAGCCTTCAACTATCTGAAATCACTTTATGAAGTGGGGCTCAACCCAGCCATGAACAATCACCCTTAAAATAGAAATCCAAATTCAATACCTTTATTTCTTCGTGAAAGAAAAAGCAACGTGGTTCACTGGAGCGCTCTCTCCAGGTTTGTGTCACACTGACACCTTCACTGATGTGCTGGTTTGAACTAATTGGAGGATCTGACTGAGAAATGAGACTATAGGCTGAGAAAGGAGAACAAAGTTTGATTCTACTTCACTTACAGCTTACTGAAAAAAGTTAGAACCCAGACAAAGATAAGAGAGACTGCTTTGCACTGTGGCTGCTGCTGCATCTCTCTCCCTGCCTTCTTAGCTGGATCTGAATAATATGAATAACTTCACTAACTTCTTTCCTGGTGCTAATCCCCCTGGCAGATCTATTTTTGCTTATCTGGCAGGGTAAGACAGATGGTGAGATAAGATTGGGAAGTGGGGGGAGGTGGGAGGGTGGTTAGAAAACCCCTCTTAGGGATTCTGATCTCTGAGAGGGGTGTGGTGTTCTGTACTACCTTTTCACTGTATATACCTGTAAATATCTGTTCTATATTGTAAATATCTGCTCGTGTATTGTGCATAGCTGTAAATATAAAGCTTCATTTCCTTAACTTCCAGCCGACTGAGTTCTAGTTTGGGTTATTTCAAAGTGTGTGGGGGGGGGAACTGCCAAACCACCACAACTGACAATCAGGTTTAGCTTCTGCCAGTGCCCTATGGAATTCAGGAGGATGTGGTCATCACACTCAATATCCACCTCCCTGCTCTTGGTGTCCATTAGGTAGATAGTGACTCCATACCAACAGTCTTTACAATGAAAGGTACCATCTGCACTCAGGCCACTGGCAGAAGAGCAGAGGCAGAGGCCAGCACTGGATTTGGTGGCATCCTGCCTGCTGTCCTGATGCTGTGTATCCACACTGGACTCCACACAACAGGATGCAGCCAACTGTAATGTGTGATTCCATGACACTGCTGCCGTTTGCACCAGTGTAAATCAGCCTGGGCTCCTGCCCTCACTTTTCCTTTGCTACCAGCATGGCTTTGCTGTGCGACTGCCAGTCTGAATGCCAATCCAGTCTGCCTCTGGCTTGCTGCAGGACCCAGACTCTTCTGCTTCAGTGCATCCTTGCAGTCAAAACAAGATGTTTGCTCATATATATTTTTAATCTTGTTGCTACCCTGGCTTCTTCTCATTCGCTGTCTTGCACAGCCCTTGGTTCCAGACCAGGGAAACCAGCCAATTATCTTGCACAGCCCAAGAGAGAGCCCCTGTGGGAATCACAGCTGTCCCATGGCAAGGAGAGGAAATCCCTGAAGTTCAGAAAGTCTCAGCAAAGCAGCAGAGAAACTGTCAGATAAATTCTTCATCGTCAGAGGGAGAAAAGCATCATCCTCCTGACAAGTGCTTGCTGTTGCATCTCAGAGGGCTGCACACAGTCCTGCAGACAGCAGGTAAAGAGGCGTCTCTGGAAACAGCAGCTCTCCTTGGGGCACAGCTCAGGGTTGGACAGATAAAGGACACAGTCTTTACAGGACAACGTGACACAAAGCTGGAGAATGAAGACCTTTATTGCCCAGCAGGATGGGTTTATCTATCACTAACACTTCAGCTCCCATTAACTTGAACTGAAGGTCCTAAAGGACCACCTTATCCAAGCCCAATCACCCTAACCAAACTGTCTCCTTGTAGGTAACCCCTGCAGGTCAAGCTCCAGTGGAGGCCATCAGCAGGCAGCCTCATTGCGCTCTCCCTGTGCACAGAGCAGACACATGAAGCCTGGATGAGGTAAGAAAGACACAGGCAGTATGGCTTAACCAAAAGCTCTGCTCACTTTTCTGCACAGACATCATCAAAGGGGCCCAGTCCCTGTTCCTTCAAGCTTGTTATCACATAAGACATGGGCTCCACCTCCCACAAAAGATCTGCTCTGTCAGTCCAGGCTGAGGCATGCAGAGCCCAGCTCCTCTTCCTCACAAAGAGTTAAGTGATTGTGCAGTCTTAGCTAAACCTACCAGTGTATGCTGTGAGGGGAGAGTGAATTGCCCTTTGGAAGTCCAGTTCCTTCACCACCTGTCTCCTCCAAGCCTTGCACCAACAAAATGGATTTTCACACAACGTGGAACACAGAATACAGAACACAGAATTAACCAGGTTGGAAGAGGCTTCTAGGATCATGGAGTCCAACCTATCACCTAACCCTTCTAAATAACTAAACCATGGCACTAAGTGCCTCATCCAACCTCCTCTTAAATGCCTCCAGGGATGGTGACTCCACCACCTCCCTGGCCAGCCCATTCCAATGCCAATCACTCTTTCCATGAAGAACGTCTTCCTAACATCCATCCTAAACCTGCCCTGGCACTGTTTGAGACTGTGTCCTCTTGTTCTGTCACTGGGTGCCAGCTCCCTCAGCTGCTCCTCGTAGGGCTGTGCTCCAGGCCCCTCACCAGCCTTGTTGCCTTTCTCTGGACATTTTCAAGCCCCTCAACATCTTTCTTAAATCGAGGGACCCAGCACTGGACACAGTACTTAAGGTGTGGCCTGAGTACAGGGGCAGAAGGACTCCCTGGTCCTGCTGGTCACACTATTCCTGATTCAGGCCAGGATGCCATTGGCCTTCTTGGCCACCTGGGCGCATTGCTGGCTCACGTTTAGCTGCTGTCGACCAGTACCCCCAAGTCCCTCTCTGCCTGACTGCTCTCCAGACACTCTGTTCCCAGCCGGTAGCACTGCATGGGGTGGTTGTGACTGAAGTGCAGAACCTGGCACTTGGACTTGTTAAAACTCCTGGCATCTAACTGCACCCATCTTTCCAGCCTGTCCAGGTCCCCCAGCAGAGCCCTCCTGCCCTCTAACAGACTGACACATGCTGCCAACTTGGTGTCATCTAAAAACTTACTCATGGTGGACTCAATCCCCTCATCCAGATATGAAGATATGAAGATATTAAACAGGGCTGGGCCCAGCACTGCTCCCTGGGGCACACCACACACAGGTTTTATGTCACCCCACTGGGATTCACACAGTGGCTGTGCTCCTTTCAAAGCAGTGCACAGTCCAGGAGACACTGACTGCACAGCAAAGTCAGCTGCAGTCTAGACAAGTGCTACAGCAGAAGGGACTGACATTGCTTCATCCTACTGCTGCCAATTATCTCCTGGTTGCACAATGAATTCCTTATCACCCTCTCACTGGAGCTGGGCAGGAGGAACTCTGCAGCCTTCCTTTTGCCTCACAAATCATTGCAGGGCTGACAAGTCCCATGGACCGGGAATAGACTGCTCTTCTGGCTCAGAAATAGAACCCATACCTTGTCTTCACTCTGACTGCTGAAAATGTGCCCTCAAATGGCCTGTGATGCCATTTTTGTCTTCTAATGGAAGCTGAATGTCCCTACTTTCATCACCAGGAATTAAAGCTGGCATCATGAAGCCTCAGTTCTGGCCACCTGTTGCACCAGACAGCAGCCATACAGGTCTGTCCAAGGAGAGGGGCACTGGGCAGACTGGAATTCTAATTTCTCAGTCCCAGGGTGGGCAGTGCCAGTGCCTGACAGAGCCCACGGAGCTAAAGCTGTCACAGACAGGCAGTCTTGTGCACTTCAGCTCCTGTTTCCTGGCACTGTCACCCTCAGCACTCCTTGTAGAGGTGGAAAGTCATGATGCCAACACCAATTGATATGTCAAGAGAGCAAGAAAATGTGTTTCATTTGCGCCCCAGTGATCTGTTCAGGACCAGTTGGACAGATGCAGAAGACAGGAGAAGCAAAGCCTTACCTCTTTCATAGAATCATAGAATGGTAGAGGTTGGAGGGGACCTAGAGAGATCAAGTCCAACTTCCCTGACAAAGCACAATCACCTAAGGCAGGCCACCCAGGAACTGTTTAGTAGTTTCACATTAGAAAGCATCTCAAGCTTCACAGCCTTGGAATTCTTTTGATTGTGGTTCAAAAAGGCAAACTCCAACTCAGAAAAACTCACATTCCACGTAGGAAATGTCCTTCCTCTATTGTCTCCAGAAATATGAAACCAAATGCTACCTCAAGAGAGCTGCAGAGTGACATCTGCCTCTGCCCTGTCCTGCGATGTTCCTCCTTCATTTTCAGGAGTGCTGGCCCAGAAGCAATGTCTGATCTGTAGTAACTCTACTCCATGAGCTACCCAAACCTTATGTAAATAAAACAAAGAAAAAAGAAAACAGACCAATCTTACCCAGCTTAAGGGAATAGAGGGGCACAGGCAGTCACACACACATTAGCACTGCAGAATAACTCACTGTGCTTCAGACTCCACTTCCCTCTACTAACTGCTGTACTTTGTAATTTTCCACACAAAAATCATTCTGACCCTGCAGCAACCTGCCTGTCCAGAATTGCCACCACTCAGCTGACAGGTCTGTGTCACTACACCTCCCTCCAGTGTCCTTGTGCCTGTCAAGGCCTGGAAAGGTGAGCTGCTCTGAATGGAGGAAAGTCTAGGTGTGAGGGATAAGATGAAGATAGCCATCAAATCCAGAGGCATCATCAGTTTGCTTTCTAAACAGACAGCAGTTCCTCCTCCCTACCTCCTGGGCTCATCAGCCTGAAGGTTATCTGCTTAGTGCAGCACTGCCCACCTGTCTGTGAGTGCTACACTATTTTGCACTTTTCCCTGCACTTGCCCAAAAGAAGTGATTGTGACCCTGCAAAACCCTGACACAGTGTCTTGCATTCATGAGTGCCACCTGCTGGCACTTCTCCTTTAATTAACCTTTACAAAGCCACTTTATTTGGCATGCAACTCTCCAGACCCAAAGCATACAGGTACAACTGGCTCCCGTTCCCTCTTTAGCAGGGGAAAAAGTCTTCTCTGATATCCCAACCTCTTCATTCTCAGTAAACCGCATGAAATAAATCAGGTGGATTCACTCTGTGATCTACTACAAGCATTGTGAAAAGAAAATGAACCTGTTTTCCTGGTAGAGAAAAGATAACAGTTAAGGGAACACTTGAGATCTCAAGAGATTCTTTGTGATCATATCATAGGATGATATGAATGTAAAAAAGATATATGCATCCACCACATATATCTCCTGGCTTTGTCCTCAAAAGATGTTCTGGCCCCCTGGAATGTCAGGTTTCTAAGGACTGCAGCTGCAAAGAAAGCCTGAAGGCTCAGCTTCCCAGTTATCCTGCAGAGAGCAAGAAAGAATGGCTCTACCATCAGTGTTCTCACCCCTAATCACCACACTTGTAGTGAAAGTCTTTGTGGGTCAAGCATGGGTAGCTCACCCAAACCTGCACACTTTGCACAAAGGAATATTTCACTAGATATGTCCAAGTCAAAAGCATTTGACAGACACCATTATTTATTTTGCTCCTCAAAACATCAAGGAGACTTAGCAGAGCCTCTGCTTTGCCAACTGAAGGAGAGGCATGAAGTACCAGGGCAACATTTACACACACAGGAGCTTAAAAAAAAAATCTGGCAAAATTAGAGAAGCTGGCAGCAGTGAGAACATGCCAATCTAAGTGACAACTGATATGAAGGCCACTGAGAGATGAAGAGCAAAGGACTGCAGAGTACAGAGGATGAGAAATGTCCAAAAGTGCAACAAAATTACACTCAGATAAAGTCTCCTTGACACAATCTATGGAAAGAGCAGAGCCACTTCATCTCTGAGCCACACAGGTTTAAGATTTGTGCTCTCCTTCCGTGGCTGTCCCTGACATGGAGCCAAACTCATCCTTTTACACTCATAATTAATGCCCTGTAGGACAAGTTCTTCTTATTGCCTTGTACAGACATATACATTAGCCTTTCTTGAGATCACAGCACCCAATGTCCCTCTCTGTTCCTTGTTCTGTCCTCTCTCTGTCCACTCCCTCCTGTTTGCTCTTTCACCTTCACACTGACAACAATCCAACAACAGATACTCATCCTGTGAAGAGCCACCTCAAAGAAGAAGGCTTAGATTCTAAACTCTCTCAACGAGACATTTGAGTTCTGTGCACTCATGCTAGAAGTGACTAACCATCATTACCAGGTTGCTGCAGTGTCAGTTTCGGTCATCACTCTAAAAAAGGACAATGTCTGATGGCAGAGTTTCGCAAACAAAACCTCAGAATTCAAAGTTTAGATAATCTATCTTGCAGAAAGAGCTAAGGGAGCCCAGTGCCTGCAGAGCAGTAGTAAGAAGGTTAAGATGCATCTCAGTCACGGTCACTGTGTACCACCGCAGTGAAGGACTCCAAGAGTGGTGGGTGCTTGAGTCTTTCTTAATTTGAAACAAAAGCATTGTGAGAAGCACAAAAAATACTGGAGGCTGGAAATAAGTAAGGGGAGCATTTTTAGGCCGAAGCAACGCATCACCGACATAATTTAGCAAGCAGAGCAGTAGAACTTCTCTGACTTAGAGATGCTGCAAATGAAGGATTAACCCAAGATTTGACCTCCACACACAAAACCTAGCAGTACCCAGTGGGAACACTCTATTACAGCAGAAGATTTTTTTTGTCTAAAATTTGTTTTTTAGAGGGCAACGGTCCAATCAGGGCAAAGGCTGGGCTTAGTTTGCTTAATCTCCAGTGAGGTTTAAGGATTTGGCCAGGATTTCCCTAGAAAAAAACCCACTGCTGACATCACTCACCTGTTGTGCACGGGCAGAGGTGTCACAAGCACAGGCAGCAGCCCATCACCTCTGGGGAAAGGAGAGTTTCAGTTACCAAGGGAGGAGTGCAGCCCAGGTTCTTATGGAAAACTGCGGTTCACATGAGGATAGTGAACAGTTACAAAATGAAATACCAAAGTCTCCCACTGCAGAATCAGTTCATGAGTGACCGGAGGTGAAATGCTAAAGCCGATACAAGCCAGCACGTGCAGAAGGACTGCGCCACAGAGCCATGGAGTTCAGGAGATGCCCAAGGCAGCTTCACACAGGCTACACGTCCAAGATAATTGTCAGCCAAGAGAAACACCCTCTGGACACAGACAATGCTGAAAAGCTAAGTGTTTGGCAGATGAGAAGGAAAAAAAAAAATCTGTACAATTTGAGGGTAAAAGATAACTCCCAGATGTATTTCTCCCTATCTTGGCTGCCAAACCACTGCTGCGTTTCCTACTAAACCATGATGCCCACACAAGGAAACTCATGTGAGCAGCAGCCCATGAGACAGTACAATGCTTTGAAAATGAAGTGTGCAAAAGCATTTGAGATAATGGATGAGAAAAGGAGGAATCAGAAGCAGTAAAGAACAAACACAGGGAGACAGAATTTCTCTGTACATCAGAGCTCTCAGCTTCAAAAATCACGTGGAAATCCCAGCTTTCCTGCTTCTCACAGGAAACAGACCAGGAGACAGACTGAAGGCTCTGAGGCAATTCATTTTCCAACATGGCAGACTACAGTCAGAGCATCACATTGCAGTCATGCTGCCTGTTACTCACTGTGAAAACAGATCAAAGAGCAAGAGGGAATGGATCCAGTGAGTGCAAATCTGCAGCTGCACTCTTCTCACAGCTCACCTAGCTGAAAGCAGGGAGTCTGTTCAAGCTGTGGCTGTCTGCCCCTACACAGAGAAGAAACCAATAGTGCCAAGTGCCCCTGTCCCCTGCCTCATCGACTGCACTACACACACTTCCTGAGAGCCCTTGTCACACCCTATGGGCACATGGCACCGCTGGCTTACTCCAGCACAGAAAAGTCTGGTTGCAAACAAAATCCAGGGAAGTTTATGTCTTTAACAACTTTTATCAGCTTCCCTTTGCTGTTTTGCTGTCAGCGATCACTAAAACTAAATAGGATTTGGTCTCATCACTATGTTAACAAAGAGATAATACAGAATCACAGAACACAGAATTAACCAGGCTGGAAGAAACCTCTAGGATCATCGAGTCCAACCTATCACCTAATCCTTCTAATTAACTAAACCATAGCACTAAGTCAGCCTCCTTTTAAACACCCCCAGGGATGGTGTCTCTACCACCTCCCCAGGCAGCCCATTCCAATGGGCAATTACTTTTTCCATGAAGAATTTCTTTGTAATGTCCAGCCTGAACCTGCCTTGGCACAGTCTGAGGCTGTGTATTCTTGTTCTGTTCCTGGGTGCCTAAGAGAAGAGACCAACCCCTGCCTGGTTACAACCTCCTTTCAGGTAGCTGTAAAGAGCAGTAAGGTCTGCCCCAAGCTTCCTCTTCTCCAGGCTGAATAATCCCAGCTCCCTCAGCCACTCCTCACAGAGCTATGCTCCAGCCCCCTCACCAGCCTTGGTGCCCTTCTCTACACACATTCAAGCACCTCAACATCTTTCTTAAATTGAGGGGCCCAGAACTGGACACAGTACTCAAGGTGTGACCTGACCAGTGCTGAGTACAGAAAGCACAACTCAGCTGAACCTGCTGCATATTCACTCCTGGTACACTTGATGGGAAAGCACAGGCTAAGATGGAGCGAACTAGGGGACTCATCCCCTGGAAATGAAAGTTTCTGACACCTGCTCAACTCATAAAAGAAACACTGCAAAGGGTTTAAGACGCAGAAGACTTCTAGCTGGGATGATCCTATACAAGCTTATCAGCAACTGCTGCTAAACAGCATGGAAACCTGATTTGCAGCCCCACAGAGGATCTGGGACAGAGAACATTAGCAGCACAAAGGAACCTCCAGCCTTCGCACAGTCCTTCCAACTGGCAGTCCCCATCCCTGCAAAAATTCCTTTCTTGCACTTCACATCTGTATTATCTTCCATGCTCATTTTGGTCCTGATCTCAAAAAGATGCTGCTCATCTCTTCATCCCAATCATCACCTCTCCAGTTCTGCACAGCCTGGAGCTGTTCATGTATTTCCAAGCCTTCATAAGTCAGGATAAGGATTCTCCAAAACCCAAAGAAAACTAAAACAGTGGTGGGCGCTGTCCTTGAGCCATCAAAAGCACAGGGTAGCACTGTAGCATGGATGCAGCACTTCCTGCTACTGTGCCAGCATTTCAGGAGGATTCCTGCTTTTCTTCTCTTTTCCTGATGCCTCCTCACAAATCAAGCTCTCTCCCTGACTGGTGCTCCTGTGATAAAAGTCTCTCTGCAGCTGCAGGGAACAGCAAGCCATTTTGCTTGCATGGCTGCCTCTGCATTTCAAGCTTATTTGTATGAGACGCTGCCACCCAGCACAATTTGCATACGTACCAAAATGCGAGGCCTGCACAAAACCAAGCAGGAAAACCATTTGTCTCTCCTCTCAAAAAAGGCTAATGGCATGGATACTTTGCAAATGTTTACTATGAAGTGCTTCCTAAGCCCCTGAGCCATAGAATTTGTACATAAAAGGAGGTTCACCCTCTTCCCCCAGTCCCACAATCCTATTTGCTTCAGATTAACATGAGTGACCTCTACTTCACTTGAGCTTCATTCATCACCCAAGGAGTAAGGCCTGGTTCTGCTGAATTATTTCCCTGCCATCATGAAATGCTATTCAGCTGCATTGGAGGGGACAGAGCTGCAGATGCAGGAGGAAGCTTTCTACTATATTAACCGTTCCAAACCCCGACACCATTCTTACTTAAACTTTCCTCAGATCAAGATTGCTGCTGAAAACCAGGACATAAGTACTAAATGCCTGCATTTAATGCATCAAAACACCAAGCACAAACAGGTGACAAAGAAAACAGGGGGGAACTACACCCTGCTAATTACATGTGATCCTAAGTGTCAGGGGACAAAGCAGCCCTGCCATGAAGCACTTCATTTCAGCTCCTCCTGCAGCTCTCTCCCTCTCTGTCCTCAGCTGTGCCAGTCACCCAACGTGCCCCACAGATGCCATCTTCCGAGTGCATCAGAGGTTCTGGGATGGGTGCTTTTTGAAATGGCTTAATCTAAACTGATGTATGAAGTGTCATCAGGCTGAAGAAAACCCTTCGGGAGTTTTCTGTCCCTCTTCTCTTTCTTTCTTCTCCTCTCGCTTTGCTTTAAAATTGGGCTTACAATGTCACTCACCTCTCTGGCCACCAATAGGAAACAGCTCCTACCTGAAAGGTGTCTTCAGTTGCAGACTGTAAGGGCAGGGAGGATGTGCCCTCATTTCCCCAGTCCTCCAAGAGCAACAGCCCAGACTGAAGTCCTTCCACAAGTCAGATCTCCTGTGTCAGACACAAACCCAAATTATTCTGGCACATAAACACAGATCTGTGCTGAAAGAATGGCCATTGGGCAATTAACAGAACGAGCATTAAATCTGTCTGGCTCCTTTGTTCTCCAGGCAGCCTGCAAGACTGACTGAAGCCTTTTACTTGGGCAAACAAATATTAGGCCCAATCTGCAGCTGCCAGAAAGCCACAGAGTACCATCAAATTCTCTGTTAGCCTCTCTGAAATTTTGACCTATGGCTTCCAGCTGCATCAATGCTCTCTTTTTTTTACCTGCACCTCCCAAACCTTTATATGGCACCATAATTCTACTCACTATCTTTTTCAGACCAGGGACAGATTTTCCCAGACCTCAACTTTTTTTTTTTTTTAATACCTTGGTTCTGGTTTTCTTGCCAGCTGGATACTCCTACTAGGCTTGCCCTTTTACCTCTCCATCTTGTCTGCAGGTTGTGCTGAACAATTTTAAGTAAAGTCAGATGCTTTCTGGAAGTGCTGTGACAGCACAGCACAAATTTCTGCTGCATTGGGCTCACAGTGGCCACCCTGTGCACACCCAGGCTGCCTGGCAGATCCTTCTCTGATATGGATGAGATTGCACCACATTTGGGAGGTTTTGCTGTGGTTTGGATATGATCAAATAGTTTAGACAGAACCCATACATAGTGTATTTAAATGTCCTGCTCATTTTTAACATGAGAGCATTCTGCAGACCCCTAACCTTAAAGTAGAGCAGGCAAGCATAAAGGACTGGTGGCAATAACTGCTCCCACTCTAACTGAGCAAAGGAAGCAGACTATTTATATATCTTCAGCACCCAAACTGTCCCAACAAATATTCCATCCTTCAGTTTGCAAAAAATTACATATCATTCTTTACACTGCACATACAAGGATTTACTTTTTCATTCAGTGAATGCTGCTTGGGTTTTTTGGTTTACAAATCAAATCTGTGT
Organism: Psilopogon haemacephalus; assembly: GCA_013396835.1. NCBI lineage: Eukaryota > Metazoa > Chordata > Aves > Piciformes > Megalaimidae > Psilopogon > Psilopogon haemacephalus. The sequence continues at coordinate 1,292,842 of VWZI01021228.1, read as the reverse complement.
ATTAACTGAAAATCCCACATGACTCTCAAGAGCAGCAAAGCCATTTTAAACAGTCCATAAACTGGGAAAAACAGACTGAGTAGTGAGTGTTGTGTGGGTCTCTGTTCAACACACACATACTGAACTCCAAAGAAGCCAGGGACTGAAGAAGCCTGGTAGGAGAATCAGAATAAGGGAGATTCCACTTTGGGAGACCAGAGTAGCCAGGGTTTTTTTTTAGCTTAACCAAACAGAGACTGAGAGGGGTCACCACTGCAGTCCAGAAATAACTCAAAGGCAAACACTAAAGAAGAAAAATAGCTAGTCAAGATCAGCGACTAGAAATAAACAAGAACAAAAAGGCCATAAGCAAATTTGGACTGAAAACTGTAATGTTTCTATTACCAGAAGGATGAGGCAGAAGACACTTTTCAACAGAACTAATGGGGGAAAGAAACCGTTAACCAACTTTGGGAGCTTATAAGGCAGGCTCTAGGATATGGTACCTACAGTCAGAGGGATTGAATCAGGCAGTCTCGAGCTTCCTGGGTGCTCAGCTCAAACCAAAAGAAGGGGGAAAAAATAGAGGAAAATGTCAACATTCACCACTGCTGTCAAAAACCTCTCATTAAAACTAGGCCACAAATGCAGCAAGCTCTGCAAAGAGGAATGCCCAGAGGAGAAAAATGGCATCTCGGTGAATTCAGGCTCCCTGATCATTTGTGCCCCTCCATCACAAACACAGACACTTGACCCACGCTTGCTCTCAGGATGAATTGCCAGTTGGGATTTTTCTGCAGCACATCTATAGTGAGGCATCAGGACACTCTCTATAAAAGCTATCAGAACAACCCTACCCAAATGCACTCTCTTGCAGTGAGGAAAACCATTAAGAAGAAAAGTGGTCAAGTTTTTCCTGGACTCTATTTAGTCTCTGTAAGTAGAATTTGCAGGAATCAGAATGGAAGAGAAATGCTTCCATCTCTAGTTGTATCTCTTCAAAGGAATTGTGCTCTTTTTTTCCCTCCAACAAACACTCTCCCTCAGTATTTGAAATTTATGGTCCCATGAGACATGGAATGCAGAAAGTAGGCAAACACATAAAAGGAAGCAGAGAGCCTACTTCTTAAAATCTTTTTTACCATTTCACAACATCCTGTGCAGAGAAGGAAAGAAGGCAACTCGGCTGGCCTGAAATAGGCAAAATCATTTTTAAGGTTTTTTTTTTTCAAAGCTGACAGTTCTAGCACAGTGTTTTCCAAAAAGGACACAACACCCTGTGGTGGTTCAGCAGTTATCTACCCCCCACCCCCAGCCCGCACTTTGAAATAACCCAGGCTAGGACTCAGTCGGCTGGAAGTTAAGGAATGAAGCTTTATATCAATAGACAAGCAGATATTTACAATGTATAACAGAGATTTACAGATATATACAGTAAAAACGTAATGCAGAAACACCACAGCCCTCACAGAGACCAAAATCCCTAAGAGGGGGTTTTAAGCACCCCTACCACTTTCCCCCTTTCTGCAATCTTATCTCACCATCTGTTTTATGCAGTAGATAGGCAAAGGTAGATGGGCCAGGGGGGTTAGCAGCAGGAAAGAAGTTAGTGAATTTATTCAGATTCAGCTACGAAAGGCAGGGAGAAAAGAGCCATGCAGGAGCTACCACAGCCCAAAGTGGTCTGAAGCAGTCTAACTTATCTATGTTTGGGTTACCACTCTTAAATATTTTTTTTTCTTTCTCAGTAAAGCTATGAGTGAAGTAGCATCCTCAGTGTTTTCCTTTCTCAGCCTATAGTCTAATTTCTCATTCAAATCCTCCAATTAGTTCAAACCAGCACACTCTCACTCATTCAGTACCTCAGCTGAGGTCCAGCTTTGACCTGGCAGGATTATGTGCTGGGTTATATGATGCTTTCTGCAGACATTCTCATTAAGGAAACTGATCTCTCTGCCTGTAGGTCTACCCTCTGAAAGCCTGGCAGTGACACTGAATGCCTGTTTATCATGACCAAAACACTAGTGAACTCATTCTTGTCTCCTTCCATGCACACAGCTTTGAGTTGATATCTTTTGTTTGCCTCATGAGATAAAAATATAAAAGGAAAATTAAAGGAGAGAGGAAAATCAAGAAAATGGATAAAAAGATAAGTGGGAAGTGACACAGCAGAAAGAAACTCAGTGCAGGAACAAGTATACCTCTACCTTCTCCATCTCCAAACTGTATCCTTGTCCCTCTTTAATGTAAGCTCTCTATTTGCAAACACTTCAAAAATGAACAGAAGCCTTTCTGACACAGATACAGTCAAAGAAATGCCAGTTTCTCTCTCCTTTCACACTCTCACCTCACCTACAGTCCACCTAGAAGGGGATTTGTTGGGAGATGTCTCAGTGCCACGAAGGGCAACATCAGGGGGACTGCAGGCAGCTGGTGCACTGCAAGCTCTCATCTTCTGTACACTGCAGCAGCAAGGCTCTGCCTATGACACAGCCACAAGATGGCAATTTCCTGCAACACTTCATAAACTGATTGGGAATCACTTAGAATTTCTTTAGGTACTGAAATATGAGGAGTCAATATATTGAACCAGTCACAAACGAGACTACTGAGATGCTGCCTGGTGAAGAGCCCTAAAGACCAAACTCTCACTTAAAGGAGGCAGTTCCTTTAATTTTCCAAAGAACGGAACCCAAAGGCCTGTCTGAAATGATGACCAACTTCACTTTAACCACAAGAGACTTAAAAGGGATGGTACAATATAAAGTTATGCAAAATAATTTACAGGACTTCTTTTTCTTCTTTCCCACCAAAATGATGGTGCTTGTCAGTCCCTCAAAATTGCCTTTGATCTTAAGTCTGATCTTAAGCAACAAAACAAGAAGAAATTAATGACAAAACGAAAAAGAGTTTATGGAAGAGTGCAGTATGCATACAACTTCCCTCCACACACTGCTTCACCTCTGCCTCCACAGCCACAAGCAGATGACTCCGGAGAGCTGGCAAGGTACAGCACAGAGAACAACCCTACACACCCTGATGTGCCTCAGGCACTTTGGTAAGGCTCCACCGGATCCTCGGTTCTGCTCTGGTTTTGCTAGATATGCTAATAAGTGACCAAGGTTTATTTTACACTCACGGAACTCACACAGAATGCTCTTCTCAACAGCATTCTCCCTCTTCAACTCTCAAAACAGTCTGTGAGGTTTAAGGATGTTCTGTATTTTTAATTTTGAGGCCATAATCATCAATAAATTAAAACTGAACTGGCTGAGTCTATCTACAAAGCCACAGTTATCAGCCCTCCACAGGCCTGCACAAGGTCAGAGCAGCCAGACAGGAACTTAAAATCCAAGAAAGACTGTCTGTGTATTAGCTCTTATTTTAGAAGCTATTTGGGTATTTCAGCTCTGGCTTAAGGTTAGGCATTCCACTCCTCTCACTGAAGTCACAGGAGCTATCTGTAGGCTCAGAAGTTAGACACGCATTAAGCATCCTCCTGACTTGTGACTTCAGATCATAATGTCTGTGAGGCAGAGTCCACAGCTCAAAGCTGACTTCTCCAGCCCTTTTACATGATGATCCTGTCTCCTCTGGGATCTAAGAGCTGCTGTATAATAATGATGTGATTTAAATGACATCAATTGAGATCAAACTAGCCTTACGTTTGCCTTCTTCAGGAAAAAACAGAAAGCATCCACAGACACACACTGCCTCTTCTGATCTCAGTGAGAATTTTGGTACTGATTTCAGGAAAACCAGGATTTCATTCCAACATTTGATGCTCTGAGTATCACTGAGTAAAACTGGGACTGCCCTAGGTTTCACAATTGTAAAGCAAGAGAGTTATCAGTTCTAGAGACAAAAGCAGAACCGTAAACAGTGCCTCTCGCAGTGATGGTGATAATTGGAGTGAAAAAAAAGGAGAATTAATATTTCTCTGCAGCACTGATTGTTCCTAGCAAATACTAGAAATGGCAACAATGTTCAGTGACAGACATGGCTTATTGTTCACAGAAGGCTTTCTCATAATCACTTTTTTTTTTTTTTTTTACCTCTTCAGCCTTTACTTTACAAGATTTCTGCTTTTTGGTCCTCTGCAATCTGGAAGCTGAGCAGCACACCACAGTGGAGCAGAGCACTAGCCTGGAGAAATGGTCAAGATCCTCACTACCTGCCGAAACCAGCCCAGATCCCAGCCAGCTCTTCTCCATCTTGAGCAACCTCATCTAGTGGGAGGTGTCCCTGCCTGTGGCACAGCGGGGTTGGAACTGGATGATCTTTGAGGTCTCTTCCAACCTAAACTATTCTATGATTCTATGATTCTATCACAGGGCTGCTTTGCCTGGCTAGTGGGTGAGCAAGCACCAAGCCCAAAAGATAGGCAAATATTTAGCAATCCTTTGGGCATGACCACTCCTGTGGAGGGGAATGAAAAGTTCATTTGTATTCACACACAGACAGCAGTTCAGAGAGCGACTGCTGCATGTCACACAGGCAGAATCAGACCTCAGGCAAGAGGGAAAGTGGGTCGTTAAGTCACAGAAATTCAGTCAACCTGTCCAGATATGAGTCTCAGGAGAACATTCTATTTAGATAGTTTGCTCAGTCCTCCTGAAGCTCTGTTTATGATCGATTAACCTAGACACACAGAAATGATAATAACTTGGTAAAGCTCAGTTTGCAGGAGGTCCTTTTTAAAGCACTGTTATGTGCATTAGAAAGCTTTAACACTCATGACACCATACTTATAATCAAGCCTCATTTGACATTATCTAGAATTGGGAAGACTGCAGTGTGTAGGGTGGGGAGTTTCAGTTAATTCCTAAACTAATTAAAATTCTATTTTGTTCCAGCAGCCAAAGTCATCTTCTTTTTTAAAAGCACAACAATACATACTTGCAATTATGAATTAAGTCATTTCATTTAAAAGCAACAGCTACATACAAGAAAATCCTGCACCTCGGATGCCCTCATGGAAGAACATGAACTGCACATCTCTAACACAGAACTTGCTAATTCATTCTCCTTACTGCCCAGAGCTGATGTAAAACCGTAGGAGAGGTCACAGCTTTATAGGGCAAAGGCACAGCTGCATTTCATACCTCACAAAACTTACCTTGTGCAACGCAGACTTGAAAGTAAATTTTTGGGGTGGGGTTAGGGAAGGATGCTTAATTCTCTTCACAGTTGCCTAGTTCAGTGACAAAGTGATTAGCTTCGCTGGGAGAATTACAAGGCAAAGTACCACATCTTGAATAATTCAGGACGTCAGCTTGAAGGACGGTAGGCAATGCCTACTCACTTTAAATCCTCTCTTCCCCGTCCTGATCTCCTGTGACTCCACCAAACATAAAGCAGCAGGCAATAAAAGAAGCAGCCACTACTCCAGACAGCTGCGTAAAGCCCTGCTCTCCCCCTTTCCCCTACACACCCATCAGAAATGCCTCTCCACATCCATCCTTCTGTTCTTTCTGCTGACTCGTGAATAAGAATGGGAAAGCAAAGATTATTGATCTGATCTCCAAATGCAAAAGTGCTGAGCATCTGCAGGCTCCAAGAGAGGAAATCCCTGGACAGGTCATGTCAATAGTGTCCTCTACCTGGCAAGACTTGGTACAACTGACAAAACTTCCAAGATGTTATCACAGCTATGGGGTGAGATCAGAAAGTCTGGCTGGGGTTTGTAAATCCCAGTTTAAGACATGCACACCAGGATTTATGAACGTAGCAGGTTAATGGCTGGGCTCAGCATCACTAAATCAGTTTCTCCTTCTACAAGTATGAAGTAAAGATGGATAAATCAGAGCATTTCATGTAGAGTGATTTACATTGCAGATAAATCAGGAGAGTGATTTGTTAACACATGGCAGGATCTTCTAATCTCTTTCTGGTTTTCTGTCAGTCAAAACTTTTTGAAATTACATCACTAAATCCCAGACTCAGGGGGCAGGGCTATAATTCAAGCCTCAGGGGCAAAACCAAGCAGGTTTATGGTGGGGAGTGATGGTTTGGTTGGGATAGATGATAAGGTAGCTGGCTTCAGTTCTCTGCTCTGGGAATCCTTATATAATCTGGAGGCCAAATTCTCCTGTCTTGTTCTACAATTTCTCAGTCCATACCACTGTGCATGTCCCTCTGTGGTTGGATCATTAATAAAACAACTTTAGAAGAGCACACACCGCAAGGCAGTCAGGCTATCTCAGAGAGCCACAAGAAGTGATTCCTTCTAGACCATAAGGGCAGATGTAAGACTGAGTGGCCTACAAGAGCATAGACTTGGGAGCATTTTTATAAGGAGCTCCAGCTGGGGTGTGCACAGACCATTAGCATCATTTGCACAATGAAGAGAGTTTGAAGAAAAACTCACTGCCTGTCCCCAAGGCACTGTTTCCCAAAGGACTGCTGTAAGCAGTCATAGGAACAATTCAGGGGAGATGGTAGAAGGACTGGAAGAAATGTCCTATGAGGAGTGGCTAAGGACTCTGAGTGTGTCTGGTTTGGACAAAAGGAGGCTGAAGGACACCTCCTTGCTCTTTGCAGCTTGATAAGAAGGCTAAGCAGAGAGGGAGGTGCTGATCTCTTCACCATGACAGGACATGCAGGAATGGTGCAAAGCTGTGCCAGGGCAGGTTGAGACTGGACATTAGGAAGGTCTGCATTACCAACAGGGAGGGCAAATGCCACAATAGGCTTCCTAGAGAGCTGGTTGATGCCCCAAGCCTGACAGGGTTTAAGATGCATTTTGACAATGGTCTTACTATCATGCTTTAACCTTTGATCAGCCCTGAACTGGTCACGCAATTGGACCAGATGATAGCTGTAAGTCCTTTCAAATTACTTAGTCTGGTTTTGTTCTGTTCTATTCATACTAGGAGAATCAAAAACCCTTTCAGCCCTTGATGTACTGACGCAATTTCAGAGGACTGGCTAGCAGAGGAGCTCCACATATCCAGTACAGAGGTACATGCCACAGCCACTTCTCCAGCATCTTTATTGGACCCTCTAGAAGGATATGTCAAAGGGTGGGGAGGCTCCAAGGATAACATTCCTCTTGTATCTAACAATGCATGACTTCTGGACCAGACTCCCTCATCCTGACTCTACCCTGGTCTGTCAGTTGTAAAGGGGAAATTAGGAAAATAGCCTTATTTATACCACATTTTGAGCTGTACTGATGATATATGCTCTAGAGGAGTGATTGGCTTCAGGCTTGGCTTCTGATCTCAGTGGTTACTCAGTGTTTGAGCATATCCAGCTATCATAGGGCTCAGGACTAAAGCACTTATCCTGTGTCTCTGTAGTACATCTTACAAGCTTTCTAAATTCTGTTTCCTCCTCCCAGAAATCAACAAGTTTGTTTTCCTGTGATAACTTCTCCATCACAAGAGCATTCCAAGTTAGTCAAAACCCAAACAGAAGAACCAGGTGCACCTCCCTAGGTTTCCACCTACAAAAAGCTACTGTCCTGTTTGACTAACCTTCTGCTTCAGCTTTCATGTTGTCATGTAGCGCTGAGGAAGCAACAGCAGAGTAAAGTGCAGTTTAGCAGACAGGAAGGTGGTCAGCACTGAACATGTGTCACTGTCTGACCTTTGCATCAGCAGCAATATTCATTAGAATTGATCTGAAGAAGCTACTTTTCTGAAATGTCTTTACACTGAAGCAACTGGTTCTTACATAGCTCCTGTACAAAACAACACACCAAGTGCTCTTCAGGAAGCCATGCAAAGTCCTGTCTGGACAAGCAGCACCAGAAAATTAGGACTGATTCTAGAAGGCTCTTTTTTTTTTTTTTTTTTTTTTTTGTTTTTTTTTTTTTTTGTTTTTTTTTTTTTTTTTTTTTTTTTTTGTTTGTTTGTTTGTTTTTTTGGTTTTTTTCTCCTTAAATACACACAGGAGTGCTTTGGTGCAGCAGATGTCAGAAAGAATCAATCCAGAGAGCAGAATGCCCAAGCCATCATAGAAGTGGTGCCACACAGCAAGATTAGGCCTCTCCCAAGAGTAGATGCAGAAGCTGAGCAAGTGAGGACAGGACAGGACAACCACCTCCATTGCTGCCCTCACAGAAGCATCCCTGTTCCACTCCTCACCCTGCCCAGAGGAAGAGTATAACTTCCCTCAGCAGTGCTCTGACTGCTGTACCTATGTATAAACACACACACATAAATACACATTTCTACATACACATACAGGTACACTTTGTTCACACCCTTGTGTGTATACAGACATACACACCTGTATATATTTATGATGGACACAACTGTATGAACTGAGAGAGCTTAGGACACGTGGTGAGATGCTTTAGTCTGAGATTTTCCAAGCCCAGAGTACCTGCTTGTTCCTTCCCTCACCAGTTCAGTGTGCTGGTTTGAGGCTAATTGGAGGATTTGAATAAAAAAAATAGATTATAGGCTGAGAAAGGAAAACAAAATTATGTCTACTGCACTCATAGGTTTGCTGGCTGGTATAAAAGCAAAAACCAAAACACAGATAAGACCCAGAGCTGCTCAGGTTCCTCTGGCTGCTGATCTTTTTCCCTGCCTTCCAGCTGAATCTGTGTAACCCAACTAACCAATTCCTGCTTTTAACCCCTCTGGCTGACCTTCTTCGCTTACCTGTCATGTAAGACAGATAGTGGGATAAGATTGGGTAGTGGGGGGAAGGTGGTAGGGTGGTTGGGAACCCCTCTTGGGGATTCTGATCTCTGGGATGGATCTGGTGTACCTTTTTCCTGTATATATCTGTACAATATTGTAAATATCTGCTTATATATTGTGCAAAGCTGTAAGTATAAAGCTTCATTTATTAACTTCAGCCAGCTAAGCCTAGCCTGGGTTATTTCAAAAGTGGGGGGGTGGGNCGGGGTTTGCAAAAGGGGGGGGGGTGGGGGGGCAGAGAACTACTGAACCATCACATCCAGCCATGCCAGCACAGAAAACATTACCCTGCCAAGACAGAGCTTTAACAGCACAATCACTATGCTGAGGTGCCTGTGTACAGTAAATAACAAGTTTTGCTAAAACCACTTTTCTCCTCATCAGGAACAATGAGAGAGCAGAGCATAGTGGTGTTACCCCAGCAGTCCAAGCCTCCACCTACAGTAATGTCATTTTTAATTTACACCACAGGTGTATCCAAGCAAAACTAATTAAAGAATCATAGAATCATAAAATCATAGAATGGTTTAGGTTGGAAGAGACCTTAAAGATCATTCAGTTCCAACCCCCTGCCATAGGCAGGGACACCTCCCACTAGATCAGGTCGCTCAAGACCTCATCCAGCCTGGCCTTGAACACCTCCAGGGAGGGAGCAGCCACAACCTCCCTGGGCAACCTGTTACAGTGCCTCACCACCCTCACTGTGAAGAACTCCCTCCTAACATCCCATTCAAATCTCCCCTCCACCAATTTGGACCCATTCCTCCTCGTCCTGTCATTACAAGACCTTGTGAATAGAATGATCCGGTGGGGACCTTCAGAGATCACTGACTCCAATGCCCCTGCCAAAGCAGGATCACCTAGGGCAGGCCATGCAGGAGCACATTCAGATAGGTCTTGAAAGTCTCTAGAGAAAGAGACTCCACAGCCTTTCTGGGCACCCATCATGCCTACAGTAATGAAGTTTTTCCTCATGTTAAGATGGAACTTTCCTGTGTTCCAGTTTGTACCCACTGTCCCTTGTCCTATCCCAGGGCACCACTGAAAAGATCCTTACTCTCTAGGCCTCAGCCTCTGTAGTCTGGAATGGCCCCTTCAATTCCTTAATTATTTTAACAATTTGGCAATCGAGTTGGATTTTGCTACTTTCAGAATGATTTCACAGTCCAGAGACACTTGCTGAGGACGAAGCAGAATGAGAGTGCCATTATAGATATTAGGTGATTGGATAACTTGTGCTTGAGGTATGCTGCATGACTATCAGCACAAAAGATGCTTCTGAGCCCTGGCAAGACTCATGCCTTGCATTAACTGCAGGAGCTGTAAACCCATCTCCAGTGCGCTTCAGCTTCAGGGCATATTCAAAACCTTAGTGAGTGCTTGCACAAAGTTCTATCACCTTATTGGTGTCGTCTCTCCCACAACGGTGACTTGAGATCTACCCTTCAAATGTTTACACACACACTTCACACACCAGGCTAGACACTGCTGAAGCAGAGCTGTGGGTATCTATAACACACCTTTTTTTTTTTTTCCCCCCTATGATATTGTTATGAGGTAGGAGGTGAGATTATTCACATATTAGGCCTTCAGTCTCCAGGGAACTGTCTGTGGTTTCTATATTTATACTTTCAGGGCTGTCACAGAAAATACTGCAAGAGATTTTGATCTTGAAAACTGATGCAAATTTTAAATAAATAAATAAATAAAATAAAACAAAAGTGGTGTTTCCACCTCATCCTCAAAGCTGGGGGAGAAACAGAGGGTCTCAGATTTTTCCTCTCCTCTTCCTTAAAACAAAAAAGACAGTAAAGCAGCAGGAGGTCATCACACAAATGACAATCATAAAATTGATCAGGCTATCAAACAACTGCCACCAAGATGAGGAAGATAGATTAATGAGCATTCATTATTGACTGGTCAAGCAGCCTGGCAACAGCTCTCTTCAAGTGCTGACAACAGCAGGACTCGCTAATGGCTTTCAAGCAGGACAGGACCCTTCTTGTGTCACCACAGCGGTGGCATTTTGCTCTTCACCATGTGAGAAGGATAAAACAGGAGTTAGATATGATACTGGATGCCCTCTAAGCACAAACATTGCAAATTCTGAACAACTGTGCAAATCTCAATTGAGAGATGCACAACCCAACACAGGTTGCTGTTTAAGGGAAGGATGCCTCTTACCAAATGCAAATAGGACAGTGAAGTTTTGAAGCAATGAACAAATGGTGAGAAAATGAAAGGGTTCACATAAGACATCTTAGTCCCTGCTATTTCAGTGATAGGCTGTGGCCAGCAGAACTGCCCAAAATTGGATCAACCTCATTACAGAGAGAGGGGCAGCAGGCTGGGCAGACTCTGAGAAGATTTTTGCTCTTCAGCACGCTGCCCAGCTCTGTTGTATTAATCTGAGCACTGAATTATCCTAATTTTACATATAGCTCAGGGTATGTGGCATACACAGAGATTAGCTTTTTTGTATCTCACCAGACAGGACACACCCCCATTCAGAGTCACCAGCCCACATGCTCATGGCTGGCTCCTGTTCAAAGCAGTCTGGCTCCAAGGACTGTCCAGACACAGAGTAGAGGACATTTATTTTATTGAGTTTCTGGAGAAGCTCAAGAACACTTTACAAAGAGCAGTGAAAACAGTGGAAAGCACCTGATGTCAGCAGTTGGCTCAAGACACACAGACTTGATAGTCTGAGTGCTGCCAAGATGGGATAGTGTCATTACTGGGCAGTCTTGAATTAAACAGGTACTGGTGGCTGTGTTAAAAAGAATGAGTTACAAGTAGGTGACTTCTCGATTTGCTTGAGGGACTGCTTCAATCAGGTAAAAATAAGCAAAGACAGGGATGGAAGCCAAAGACATACCAGGGAAGTTCTATCTGAAGAAACCTCTGTGCTATGTAACTACAACTTACACCTATTCTCTGTCCCACAAATTGTCTAGTACAACCCACATGTAGCCACCTCCCACGTGTGGCTGAGGGGTTCAAAATCACCAATGACTGCTGCGGTGCAGAATGAGTCCTGTGATGCCCAAAGGGGATGAGTGACAAAGAACCACAGCAGTCTCATTCTTCTATGGAGAGCAACACTGTGATCTGAAGAGCTTTTCTGGTTAACTCAAGTGAGATAATGAGAGTGATCCTCATTCCCTCCTAGCTGGTGTTGAATTCCTAGCATCAAGTAGGTTGGCTTGAAGAGGTTGGCACTTCAGGAGAGTGGATGGGAGGAACTGGAGAAAAGAATATAAGCATCTTAGGTATGACAGGAGAGAGAAGGTGAAGGGTGGTGGAGAAAACTTCAGAGAGGAGAAAATGCAGCCATCAGTCAGGAGGGATGACCTTTGCAGCACCAAGGAAAGCGAGATAAAATGAGATTGGACAACTTTCATTGCTTTCTGAGAAGGATGATGTATGGAGCTGAGACAGAAGATACAGAGGACCTGCATGGAAGAACTTTATTTGTACCAAGGCTTTAACAAAAAACACCCCAGCAGCATCCTCTCCATAAGCTCTAGGTGCACTTGACAAAAAAGTCAAACTTAAAAAATAATCCAAGTATCAATGATTCAGGTAACTCCAAAGTTCCACATTCCTTGAGACAAAACACTACAAGCAGCAAAGAAAATTGAAGGCATTTGCTCTGAGGTCAGTGAGATCAGAACACATGAAGAAATTGAGCTCTACTACCTCATCTTAATACCATATGTTTTTCTCAATGAATAAATCATCATGCCACAAGCTGCTGCTGTTTGTAATGGGACTGAAACCTTCTCTACTGCCTTTTCATCATTTCAGTCCTCCCCCTTCACATCTTCCTCACAGAAGCACTTTCTTCCTAAATTGAGTGAAAGCAGAGGTAAAAATACCAGTACCAAGAAGAAAAAAAAAAGGAAAAGATGATCCCAAGTCTTGCAATTGTTTGCTCTGCTAGCATCCCCCTGACAATCTGTCACAATGAATCACTCCCCCAAAGGAAGCTGTTCTGGGATGCTGATAGTTCACAGTGTTGTGAAGTCCTGTTTGAGACCAACTTGAAAATAACATCTGAGGGCAACGCAAGGCACTTGGAAGAGAAGGTTATCAGGAGTAGCCAGCATGGATTTACCAAGGGGAAATCGTGCTTGACTAACCTGGTAGCATTTTATGAGGCCATAACTGAATGTGTAGATTCAGGGAGAGCAGTGGATGTAGTCTACCTTGGCCTTAGCAAGGCCTTTGACACCATCTCCCATGACACTGTAGTGAGCCAGCTCAGGAAGTGTGGGATGGAAGAGCAGGCAGCGAGGTGGAGTAGGAACTGGTTACAAGATAGAGTTCAGAGAGTGGTGATCAATGGTGCTAGGTCCAGCTGGAGAGATGTAACCAGTGGAGTCCTCCAAGGATCAGTGCTGGGGCCAGTCCTGTTCACCATCTTCATCAATGACGTTGATGAGGGCACAGACAGACAGACAGACAGAGTCTGCTCAGCAAATCTGCTGATGACACCAAACTGGGAGGCTTGGCTTATCCAGCTGAAGGCTGTGAGGAGATCCAGCAAAACCTGGACAGACTGGAGAGCTGGGCACAGAGGAACCAAGTGAGCTTCAACAAGGACAAGTGCAGAGTGCTGCACCTGGGAAGGAATAATGAACTGCACCAGCACAGGCTGGGAGGTGATCTGCTGGAGAGCAGCCCTGTGGAGGGGGACCTGGGAGTGCTGGTGGAGAAGATCCATGGCGCAGCAATGTACCCTTGTGGCCAAGAAGGCCAATGGGATCCTGGGGTGCATTAAGAAGAGTGTGTCCAGCAGATCAAGGGAGGTTCTCCTCCCCCTCTACTCTGCCCTGGTGAGACCCCATCTTGAATACTGCATTCAGTTTTGGGCTCCTAAGTCTAAGAGGGACAGGGATCTGCTGCAGAGAGTCCAGCAGAGGGCTACAAGGATGAAGAGGGGACTGGAGCACTGCCTGATGAGGAGAGGCTGAGGGACCTGGGGCTTTTTAGTCTGGAAAAGAGAAGACTTAGAGGGGATTTAATCCACGTTTATAAATAGCGGAGGGCTGGGGGTCAGGAGGGGGGTCAGGCTCTGCTCACTTGCTCCCTGGCATAGGACAAGAAGCAATGATGTAAGTTGCAGCACAGGAGGTTCGACTTCAACACAATGGGGACTTCTTTACTGTAAGGGTCACAGAGCGCTGGAACAGGCTCCCCAGAGAGGTTGTGGACTCTCCTTCTCTGGAGACTTTCAAGGTCTGGCTGGATGCATTCCTGTGTGACCTGAGCCTGATTGTCTGGTCCTGCTCTGGCAGAGACTTGGACTCAATGATCTCTTTGGGTCCCTCCCAACCCCTGACATCCTGTGAACCTGTGAACATCTCATCAAAGAGCCAAAAATTGTCCTAGGATAACCTTTAGCCCAAATTATCAGTCAAGGTTCCAATACCTTTTACACACTCAAACTTCTTTCCCTCCTATCACCCTTCTGCTTCTGGCTTTGGATTTCCACAGAGAATAAATGAATAAGCTCGATCCCTACAGTAATTTTCTTTATTAATGGGCAAAATTCTCTCAGTTCCTTCATTGCTTCTCCCATAGCTACCAGACAATGCTCAGATACCCTCGTGCTATCCATGTACAGCTACATTTCATTTAATTCAATTATGAGTGAAAGCCACAGGAAGCCAATATGATAGCTCCATCAGATAATCTTCCACTTATTTGCCACAATTTCATATATAAGGTCCTTTTCTCATTTTACATCCAGGCTCCCAAATGCCTCCCAATTCCATCTGCAAATTTTATGGCAAAAGCAGTGATCCGTTTTTTTAGCCACATCCAAGATTCTGAGATGTAAAGAGAGAGAGAGAAATGAAGTTTCGAGATACTATTTTTCATTTGCTGTTTATACTATTAAATTGGAAAAGTAAACGGTTAAATTTCAGCACTAGGAGGGACATTAGTCTTGCTGAGTGCTTCTAACAGAGATGCATAAAAAAAGCCCCAACGCTGTGCATGGCACAAAATATAAATAACTAAAATAAAATGAAGCTATACAATTATATGGCATTTTAATGGGACTTTATAATTATATTGCATTTTAATGGGATCTGGACAATTAACTCCCTCCAGCTCTTTGCAAATCTCTGCCTTAGGCAATAACCTTGTGCCAATGTCCAATCCAAACCAATGTCTAAACCAAACTCCAGGGTGACTTACATCTTTACTGAAGTATAGCAGCCTTCAAAGTGAAAACCAGCCACTGCTGGCCCATCACAGTGGCTAGCACACAAACCAGGAACCCTCTGCTTAGCCACAAGCCAACAGGGGCTTTCATCACACTAAACATAACACCCAGAGCCTGGGACAAGCAGCCTCATCCCATCCATCTTCTTCTGCACCACAGTCCAGCGGAGATGACTGGGAGGGAAAAGCATCATTTCTTCAGTCATTAATGTCACATCTTAAATCAATATGGAGGGAGATGTTGCCTTGGGAACCTCCCCACTGAATACTAACCTGTGCCAACCTGTTTCTCTATTAAGAGCTGGTAAGGCAGGACGAGTTCAATGACATAACCTGATGGGTCAAGAAATCTAAATTCTGCCTGGGAACTGCATCTCTAAATAAAACCCGTCCTTGCATTGCAGTACTATTTATAAGGGCTGCGAGTTTATGCTGCTCATTCCCTATTTAGTTTAGCCTTTCTCTAATATTCATTATCTCACTCTTGACTTCTTGCTGTCTGCATATCCATTGTCACCTCTCATTTAGGAGTGACTCATTCTTAAAAGGATTTAGTCAGCTGTGAACAGCCAAGCTGAGCACTGTGCACAGCACAGCCAGGGAAAGAGAAACTCTAGAAATGTCTGGACAGATCTATCTAGACAATCACTGCAGACAGAGCAAGTAGGGAGTCCAAAGAACATACCTTGAGCATTTGGGAATTTTGCTCTCTGAATTTAAAGCCAGACTGTTGTTGCTGTCATGCAGACTCTAGATTGGGTAAAGGTGCAGGAGCCTTCTCCTCTACTCCATCACTGCCCATCGTGCCCAAAGCAGCATCTATTTATCTCCCTTTTTCCTAAGTACAAGAAGCAAAATAGAACACTTTTACCTCTGTCCAGAAGCAATGCTCAAGAGTAGAAATTTGACCCACTGTCCTACTCCTCTATATGCTATAACAATCCCTTCTCCGAGGAGCTCTCAATATTTTGCCCCTTGTTAATGCTCTTTAGGATGCCTTCTTCTTTGACTTCGGGCAGGGGCACCTTCTAGTAGGACTCATCTGAAAATATGGCTCTGTTGGATCTCATCTCCTCAGTTCTTAGCCACCTGAACTGCCTGCATAGGTGGCTCATGGGTCCACCCAGGAAACTGCTTATGGCACAGGAGGTCAGAAGTGAGAAGCTGCTGTTGGGGCTTGAAGGAAGAGCAACTCTTACATCTGTGAGAAATGACAAGCCAGCCTCAGTCCAAGACAGCTGGATGCCTCCTCCACCAGCCCTGTGCTTACTCACTTAGGAAAGGAAAAGGAAGTCCTATATTAAATGAGAATTTACTCTAAGGTTTAAGAGTGTGGCTGAGGATCACAGAGGTGTCCAAAACACTGTGCTAGCAAAATACACCCAGCTTCCTCTTCAAATGACTCTAATAAACTGGGAAAACCCTGTCTGTCTGAATATACTGTAAGTTAGTGAGGCATGCATTTAGCCCCTGACAAGGCTGATGTCCACAGTGCAGTCACATGCAGTAACAACCAAAGAGGATGACAAGTCACTGCCACACCTCACCTCTCTGTGGCATGAGGAGTGCTCCTGCTTTGTCTGCTCCCAATTTTGAGGGTTTGTTCAAAGGGACAAAATAACTCCACCTTTTCATCACCCACACACCCTCAGCCCACATGGACTATTTGCACCAGTTCAGCGATGCAGCAATGGAGCTTTCTGCAATCAAAGACACCATAAGGTCAAATCTCCCTGGGATTGTCCTGCCAGTTCCTGGGACTGAAAAAATCAACTCTGCCTCTCAAATTCCAATCTGTGGAATGAAGCCATCCCACAAAAACTGCAACCAAAGAGAGATTAAGGGTGGGAAAGAGCAAAAATTCATCCTGTTCTTCTACCCAGAAAAGGACAAAATTCAGAAGCAGTTTTGATGGAGGCCCTCTTGTCACTGAACACAGTACATTGGAGGGATGGAAAAGCCAGGCAGATAAATGGTTCTAATTTTGGCATAGCCTGCTTACAAATGCACCACACAGTAAATCACCCCAAACCATAACAGATGCCAGCTGAACTGGAGTGGTGAGAGCAATACCAAATCCAGACCTTGGTTACAGTATCTCCACCAGAACAGGGCACTGCAGATGTCCACACTTGAACTGTGCTGACATTTCTTCCACCTTCTCCTTTATGTCTACAGGCAGATGAGTTTGCTGAAAGTAGAAAACTCAAAATGTTTGCCGGAGCCAGCTCATACAGAGTATCAGAGAGTAAGCATTACATCTGCAAGGACGAGCACTTCCTTGCAGAACTAGCTCCAGAAGCAATTTTCATCCAATTAATGAACAAACTGTTGCTAGGCATAAAGAATTTGCTTAGCCAAACTATTTGGACCTTGCTTCTACAGCTTTCGGTGCAAGAAGCCGGCAGCATGAGTTCTTTTTCCTGAAATTAGTAAAGCCAAACAAGAAACAGTCTCTCATGGGTCAAAACCACACATGATGGCAACTGTTACCATCCAAATAACACAGCAACAAAACAACTGTACGGATACAGTCAACTAGATCGTGCTTTTAAAAAATAATTTTTTTTTTTAAAAGGTGGTTTTTTTCTGGATGCAGTGCAGTTCAGATTTCAAATCCTTAGGGCTTTGTCACAAGGCACAGCTCCACCACATTACCAAAACAAAATAAGGGAAAATTATTCTTCTTAAAGAAGCAGAAAATAAAGAAAGAAAAAAAAAAAAAAAAGGGGGGAGAGAATGGAGAATTCATTTCTTAAATAAGAGTTCCCTAAGAGTCATTCAACTTGTTCCAATCACAGAGTAGCAAGTCAGGCAAATCATGAGGATAAGAGATGGAACAAAACCTAATCAACCTACTTCTTCTCCCTATTTAGGGTAAATTTACTTTTCAGAAAGTGAGTGTAATAAAATGGAAAATCCTCAGCAGGGAGCCCCTACTCTTGCTAGTGCTCTTCCTGCTTGGTTGTTGGTTTTGTTTGTTTTGGTTTTTGAGGGTTTGGTTGTTGTTGTTTTTTTGGGGGGGAGGTGGCTTTGGGGTTTTGTTTTGTTGGTTTTGGTTGCTGTTTTTTTTGTGGGGGTTTCGTTTTTGAAAGGCCTAGAAGAATGCCAAAAGAGATGATAAATCTCTTCTTGCTAACCTATGGCACTATGTGGAAATCCTAAGCACTCTGGAGAGTAGCCCATATCACAAAATAAAAGAAGCCCTTGGGAAAGGAGTACTTTTTAGATGCCAAATGGTGCCTGTCTCACCACAGCATTAAGAGACAAACATTCTTTTGCAAAATTGAACATTTAGTATCAGACAATCCAGTTGCGTCTTGAACCCTCCCCACATGTCCTTGCAACAGCGAACAAAGGCTCCTCAGCGGTAGAGACTTCTGAAATAAATTCTTCACCCAACTTTTACACCCCTCCACCCCATAATGACTCAGAAAGAGTTTGAGAAATATTCCTTGTGATTAGCAATCCAGTCAAATTAGATTCACGTTGCTTCTCCCTTAGCTCAAACTACGCCTGCAATGCTCTCTTTAGCTCTGGTTAAGCACTGTTTGTCACTCATGTCCAGCATACAGATTAAATCCACACAGCCTGTTCCCCGATGGCGTCACCAGCCTGGATGCTCTGCTTCCCCTCGCCGCTACCAGACGCAGGAGGAGCCAAGGCAAAAGCAGGCAGCGAGCTGCCCTACCGGCAGACAAATACACGCAAGGTGCTCGGCGTTACAGCTTGCTGAAACACACACACCGCTCTCATCTGCCAGCTTTCCTCCTTGAAAACATCCCCAACCTATGAAAAGTACATAGGGAGGCAGGAGGAGGGAGAGGAATGGAAGTTAAAGTTTCTAGAGTGAAAATTTTGCAAAGCTTCTTCTCTTGTCTGCTCCTAAATGCAAATACTGTTGTAAGGCTGGAGAGGAGAAGGCTTCGAGGAGACCTTATAGCAGCCTTCCAGTATCTGAAGGGGCCTACAGGAGGGCTGGGGAGGGACTGTTCACAAGGTCTTGTAATGACAGGATGAGGGGGAATGGGTTCAAATTGGCAGAGGGGAGATTTAAATGGGATGTTAGGAGAAAGTTCTTCACAGTGAGGCTGGCAAGACACTGGAACAGGTTGCCTGGGGAGGTTGTGGCTGCTCCCTCCCTGGAGGTGTTCAAGGCCAGGCTGGATGAGATCTTGAGCATCCTGTTCTAGTGGGAGGTGTCCCTGCCTATGGCAGGGGGTTGGAACTGGATGATCTTTGAGTTCTCTTCCAACCTAAACCATTCTATTATGCTATGATTCTCTTCTTGATTATTCCCTCTTCATTTTCTACCTTTCCAATCACCCCCACTTTTGGAAAAGTCTACAGAATGGCAAAATTCCACTGTTGCCTTTCACAATTTGCCTTTGAAATTTTACAAAGAAGTTGATTGTTTGTTTTTTTTTTTTTTTCCCCAAAGACTCAGGAAAGAAAAATGCAAAATAAAATATCCCTAAAAACCCCATATGCTGTATGCATGCAACTGCAGCAGGAGTTTTAAAATGCTGGGGGTGGTGGGATGGAGCATTCAAGAAAACCCAAGAGTGGAAAAAAAAAAAATCAAATACAAAATGAACAACTGTTTTCTGAAATACAGTTTTGATTCCTTCCCACCTCTCTATCACAGAATAGGGAAGTTATTTTGTTTCAATTATGCTTCATTTTCTACCAAAATTGTTTTGTGTGTAATAAAAAAAAAATCATTTAAATTCTGCTTTTTCTAAGCCTGGCAGTTTGACGTGGACCATCAAAGCTGTCTGATGTGCTACCATAGTCCACTGGATCATACACTGAATGTCTGCCCAGTGCACTCCTCTCCAGAGAGTGGTTCCAATTTTCCTGTGTCATGTGAAAATCACAGGGCTAACTGGTTAATTTTGTGTTCTGATGCGTGAAGCATTCCCATCTCTCTTTGCAGACACGGAACTGACCAGGGAGATTATCCCCAGACACTGAAAATACCTGTCCTCCCCAGAGCCCCTGAATCCCAGTTAAATAAGGGATGCGTTCTGCTCTGGACTGCTCTGCGCTCAGGTTACCCCAGGCTTTGTAAACACATCCAGGGAGCTGTAATGGAAGCCAAAAAGCATCTTGAACTTTTAGATCAAAACGTTTTGATCTACACAGGAACAACTTTATTACAAACATACTGGCTTTGCTAAAGGGAGAGCACACAGGCCCTGGCAGTTCACCTTCGGTTAGGAAATTCCCTTTGGCCGGCGCTCCGAAGGCATCTGCTGCTGCTGCTGCTGCTGCTGCTTTCACCAAAGCAGAGCTGAGCAGGCAGGGAAGGAGGGGGACAGGTGCATTTGAGAACTGGAGAGCTGCAGAATCACTAAGTATTTTCTAAACCCTTAAACACTTCAGCAAGAAATGTTCATTCCCCCAGAGGTGCAGGTCCTCCATCAGTGAGGAAGCAGGAGAAGGACAGAAGGACACCTGCTGAGGGACAAATGGGAATGGGAATTCACCCGGCAGAGTGCAAAAACACAGCAGCAAACCAGAGTTCAGCATGGAGATATCCTGTGGTTTCTGCTGTTTGAGGGCCCGTGTTCAATTTTCACACTCAGCCCCCACATGCAGGTCCAGCAGCAAGGGGCAGGGCACAGCTGGCATGGCAGCTGGGGCATGTCCCAGGTGCATTCGAGCAAAGTAGCCTCATGTGGGAAACCTCCCTCCAGGACCCACAGGGCAGAAGGTATGAAATGACAAGAAATAAGCTTTAGTTTGCCCCAGCACAGCTTGCAGCCTCTCCTGAAGCTTCATATTCTAACCCTCCAAGTATCTCAGCCAAAGCTCCTCTAGCTCTGGAAGCAGGTTATGGCTTCCATTCTCCAGGAGTCTTGACCCAAAGGTCTGATCCAAGTGCTCTTCTACACAAGCAAATTATCATCGAAATTCAGGTCCAAAACACTGTGCCAGTGTGGCCAGCATCCAGGTGTGAGAAGAGCTGTTTGGGCTCAGGCTATCTTGGCAGCTCTCCTGCTGCCAAAAGTGAAGAGTGCACAACCCTAAGGAGCCGCTCTGGAAAGTTACCCTTACACCACTAATGAGAGTGAGTTTGCAGGAGGTCAACTGGCCAGAAAACAAGGCCCTGGACAAAGGGAAATGAAAATCAGCTGGGAGAAAAACATAGAAAGATGGGAAGAAGGAAGCTGTGGGATGCATGACAAACATTTTTCAGTCTCCACCTCAGCTGGCTGTCCCTAAAAACCCTTAATACAGCAACAAAGCATTTACAGGCACACTCCAGAGCTACCAAGAGTAGAGGGAATTGTCTCACAGGGTTTCTGGGTTCAGGTCCACAAAGCAGCATATATATGGATTTCCCTGAGTGTGTGGGCAGGACTGCTGTCAGATTTTGGGAGTAGATGAGGCTTATGAACTTCTCCTATTTCCCTTCTGGAGGGCTGGAATGAAGAATTCTGCCCCAAAAGCCACATTCCAGGGTTCTCCTGGGAATGGCAGATCTTCCCTGTCTCAGTGGATGCCCAAGAGTCTAAGACTACCCTCCTGGTAACAAAGCCTTGCCTTTCTGCCTGAGACAGCCCAGGCATTCCCCAGAAGTCCCTGTGTGGCTCAGCACAGTTACCTTTCAAAGTAATGTCTTTTTAATTTGCTCAAGGACACTTTGTGGTGCCATTACAGTATCTCTCCACAAAACAATCCATTACACAGCTTGGAAACTTAATTAATTAAACAACGTGAACAATTCTTCTCGGCAGCTAATGCGGCACAGATAAAAATGATCTGCCACACTCCTGCTTACTTCAGTGTCACAAGAAGCTCTGAAGTTTCTGGGCAGACAAACAGCCCCTTTCTTACCACCTGTTACTGCTTTTTTGATCACATAGAATAATTCTGTACGAAAAGGGGATCTCCTCAAAGAGTAAATGCTACATCTCAGAAGCCTTGCAACTGACTGCCCTCCACATCACCTTTGCTTCAGAGCTGCCAAAACTGTCAGCACTGGTAACATTTTTCTATTTCTTCAAATCCTGCTGTGTGGTTTTCCTTGAAGGTACTTCCTGGAACATAATTCTTATGGTCCAGCCCATTGCTTTGTATGCAATAAGGTCTTTCAGCTATTATCCATGGCTTGGTGGTGTTTGAATTCCTTTCTGCCTCAAGGTAAAAGAGAGAAGGAAAGGAGTGGTCAAGTTTTCTAATGAGAGTCTTCAGATCTCCTCTATTTCTCCACAGGCTTTAAAAGCAGGCAATGCTAATATGAAATATCAGGAAACTATTGCTAATTTGCTGCACTTCTCTGAGACACTAACACCTTCCCTACAAACAAGGGGTTAAACTGAGTCACTGTTTTATACACCCCCCACTTATACTGCTGAACTCAGAGGGGAAAAAAGGTGAATCTTGGGAGGATCAATGCTTTGTTTCCATGGAATGAATCACCCCACTCAGCAGTTTGCTAATTTATCATTCTTCATTTTAAAAAGAAGCTTTCTTGGAAGTTTAATACTTTTTGTTTCCCTGGAAATGCAGGGTTTGTCTTGCCTCTCCTACACAATCAGGCAGAAGAGAGAGAGAGCAAATCCACCCAAAGCAATCTGACAGCTCTCAGAGTTACTAATAATACTTCAATATGAGTAGCTCACTGATTGTATCACCAGAAGAAGTTACTGATAAAGGACACCAAGAGGCAATATCCCTTGTAGAGATTGGGAGCATCAGGTAAATTCCTTCACTGAGTTGTTCTTAAGTGTCCAGGCCTTATCAGCAAGGCTAGGAGGACTGTGTTACCTTGTCAGGAAAAGACTGGGACCTGCAGCATCAAAAGACAACTGAATCATGAGAGTTCAGCTAAGTCTGTCATTAAACAGTAGCATACTTAGTTGCATTACAGTAGTCACACTGGAGGTTTCCATCTCACTCCTGGAGATGGTGGAGAAGACACCTGTGTGGGATCTCTGCTGGGATCACACAGGCTGGCCCCTCATATTATAGACATAACCACTAAGGTCACTATTTTGTAGCCTCCTTCACACACCTCAGGAGAGATAAGTAAAAGCTTAGTCTGAAAGCCCACATCTGTAAAATGCAACCACACCAGAACCCTCATTCAAGATCAAACACCGCTGTAATTCAGCTCAGAGCACACAGTGCTGGTTTGATACAAACTCTGTCTGCAATCAGCAGGAGCAGCTTCCCTCCATCTCTGAAACTCAGCCTCAGCCACCCAGCAACCCTGCCATGCAGCTCCCTTCTCCTCTCCCCCTCAGAGCCTGGGAAAGCAGAAACCTTTCTTCATCTCCTGTTGGCAAGCCCCTGTCACAAACCCATATTCCAAAGACCAGGGGGAACACTAATTAGAGAATCAAATACACCCTGGTTTTGAATATGCAAAAGCCTCAGTAACAGCCTGGATTTCAAACCAGCTGGCTCATTGTGGGGCAAACAGCTGCTGGATTTGTCAGGCTTCACTGCCTGTCCAGCCCAGCACCGGGTTAGAAATACACTGAAAGGGATTTCCATCAACACATGTGAGACTCTAACTTCCCCTCCCTCAAGCTGACATAGAAGCCATTCCTTTAAATGGGGTCAGTGTTAATTAACCCACTTTAAGCCCCCTTATACAGAAAAAAAAAAAAAAGAATATTTTTCTTTCTGTGGACACACAGCTTCATCTGCCAGCTCTCTTTTCTTACTTGCAGGGAGAGGGATTTTGTGTAGCCTACTCATTCAGGAAGATCCCCAGCAGACAGAGAAAGGCCTCCTGTAACAGCAGAATATGTAGGTGGAAATACCAGCTTATTTCACTGAAAAGCACAAGTAGAATTGTGAAATGAATGGAGCTTATTCAGAGCTCTCTGTCAGGCCGGTTTGACTTGGCACTGCTAACAGAGGGACATTTGGGCTTGGTGTATATGTATTTATTGGGAAAATGAGCAGGTAGAATATATTCATGAACCCATGTTAAGGACCCTCCTATTTTTACTCATGTTCACACACACAACTTTGTGTCTTCTTCAGTCAAAAGCCAAGTCACCTTATTTTTGCCTTCAAAAGACATGCAAAGCCACAGGACCTGCAGGAAAAAAAACATTTATTCTGTTGCATCTGTTAAACGTAGAAGGTATCTCACAGTAAAGATTGAACCTGTGACTTGCTGATTTGTTACCAATAACTCAAACACAGTTTCACATGCTTCATGCCAGACCTGCTTATAAAAATAATCCAAACCAACAAACAAAACATACTGGTTCCCAAAATATTGTCAGGCAATTTCTCTCCTTTTATTTCTCTTATAAAGTTTTAGGCTATTTTAAAACTGCAAGACATTCAAAGCTTTGAGTGCTTCTGTTACCTCTTGTAATTTGCTAACCTTGAACCTGCACTTTAAAAAAAAAAAAAAAAAAAGGCCTGCCTTTATTGCCAAAAGACCCAAAAGTGTATTTACAGGAAAGTTGTTATACTTAGATGACAACCTAGCAGAGATGCAGCACTGCCATCCTGACCTTGAGAGCACTACATAAGGTAAAGTCCACTGGGAAGTGTAGAAGGAGGTTCCATTAGAGGGCCTTGGGGTAAAAGCTGGAGCATCACTAACCCCCAGCACCCCAAAGTCAAGAGCCAGGCCTCCAAATAACTGCACAAAAACTAAAAGCAGACTTGAAGCTGGGGACCAAGGAAGGTTTCTCCTCTTCAACATGTGTCTGGCTTAGATTTTCACCTACCCTTCCACGGATGTGGAACATAGGAAATTAGTTCCTTAAGGGAGGCTGAGAGTCTCCCCTGAATCCAAGAGCTGGGGTCTTAAGGAAAACTTTGAAACAGCAGAATTGGTAATAAAGTAACACTGCAAGATGAGATTTCTCTGCATTAAGACTTTGCACCAGTACCTACACACTTCCTGTTTTCCAACTAAAACAAAATTCCCAATTTCCTCAGTTTTACTTCAGGATACTCCCCAGAGAAAGATCCTTTCAGGCTTCCCTTTGCTGTTGCATGTTTTTCTCCACTTCCCCCTCCCTTTAACCTAATTTGCTCCTTAGATGTAAATCTCAGCTATGCTGATTCCATAACTAGCTCAAAATATTTTTTACATTAATATTTTACATTCTAAACCCCCGAAAAGACTCTGTGAAGAAGCCTCTGCTGTTATTTTTTTCTGCCTTCGGAGAAGACAACCTTGCTTAACACAGTTCACACTAAGCAGGCCAAGCTGCAGGTACAGAAGAGGCCTGGACACACCATCCTAGCTGCATGGCTTTCCCTCCACACTCCCCCCCAAACTGCCTGTCTGGCTACTGGACCCCAGGCATGGTTTTAATGGGTGATTTTTATAGGTGTGACAGCTGGAGTAAGGTACTTAGTGCTTGTGAAAATCGGGTCTCTTGTCTCCAAAGCCAACCTGGGCATTCAAAAATCATTACTCAGACCTTAAAAAATAATGAGATTGGCTTGGAAACCAAGATCAGTTTAGACATTTTACATTCTATTTGCCTTATGGTCTTTCTGCCTTTTGCAGCTATGCATGTGAGCCTTCCCTCTTTTTTTTTTCCCTCTTCACAGCAAGGAAAATTTGAAACTTTCTTCTAAATGAAAAGAGAGAATCTTTCCATAAATCACTTGACTTCTGGATCTAGGATTCTAGGAAAACCGCACAACCTCATCAGATTGATGGCAATTCCCACAAGTGACTAACAATACATATCCCCATTAGAAATACATTCTCATGCACAGGTTTCTTCCAAATAATAAAGGTATTGCAAGGGTTTTCTCCCCTTGGCAATGTTGTTGAGAGAGTGAGCTTGTTACCCAGTCCCTCCCAGTTACCACAAAAGGGAGATCCACCTCCTGTAAGCAAGCTCAGACTTACAGATCTATACAAAATGTATTTCAGAGGAAATCTCTTATGTTGTTGGAATTGTCACACTCACTTCCTGCAGGGCACTTTTCAGCCTTTGGTTGTATGACAGGGACACCAGGGCTTTACTAAACCCATCAATGTCTCCCTAGGTTCAAGATGGGATAATTAAGTAGCCTCAAGTCTGGCCTCTCAGGAGAAGTCTTGGTCAAGGTCTAAGCCTACCTCCTGTTCCAAGAAGCTTCCTTAGAAGTAGAGCAGCAATATGCCATTGCCATAATGATGCAGAGGACCATAAGCCAGGGATCAGAATCTGGTACTTGTCTGGTGGTTGTTCACTGCCTACACTATAAACAGAATCAGTTTCCACTGGAGGTGATGCAGCTTAGGACTAATCATGCTCCTACTGAAATAAATGGAAGTCAATTTTCCTACCACTTTCACCAGTGCTGGGTAACTTCAGGGCATTGAACTAGCAGTATAATCAGAGGTGGAGTTAATACTGAAGTGGAGAAAGGGAGATGTACAGCCACTGTGGAAGAAAAATGAACACAGGAGCAAAGATGATCAAAATCCACCCTGCTTAAGATCATTTGAGAGTCTTATCTCTATATAACAGAGTTTTGGAAGAGATATGCATACTTAGTGCCTCCTTTCTCTCCCTGCAGACTCCCCGTGCTACTCTAGTAAGAGTATCTGGTAAAACAAACTAAGCACACAGAGCTTTTCAAAGAAGGCATCAATGGCCTAGAATAAATAATCCTTTAAACCCTTGTGCATTGCAGCACTTGCTGGGCCTTAGGCAGGGGGAAAACAAGACAAACCGCAGCTGTGAAATATGAAGTAAGAGAGGAATAAGAAAACATTCCTTTCTCCTGAGGAAGCCTGTGCAGAGCTGCAAGCATTTTCATCTACCGGTTTAAATTAGACCTTGCAAATCAGCTGCCTGGTACACACACAGAGCTGAGAAAGAGTTCTTGCTGAGTACATGTAGTATGGGACTATAAGCAGAAGGTGTCCCAGCAACACCAGGAGATGAACAGATCCAGCAGGAGGGAAACAGCAGTCTGGCTCTTCCCAGCTCCATTGCTGTTACTAATTTATTCAGCTTTCTTCTTCTTCTTGTCTGTATTCTGCTACAAACTACTCTGCTTAGAAAAGAACCATGAGTGGAAAAATGTAAATCATGCCACAGGGTGTTTATTAAGACTGAAAGATGTTTTAATTTGCAGGTACATGGTGAGGGCTCTCAAACCCTGGGACGAGAGAAACTGATGACTGGGGAGAACATTCTGCAGCTCTTACTTTCCACTAGAAGTCATCCCAGCATGGCCAGGTACTCAGCTCAGGTGCTCTATCAGAGGGACTTCTGCTCAGCCTTCTGGTTTCCCCTTGCTGTTGTAACTGATGACTTCCAGAGCTCATTCATCATAACTAACTGCTATGTTAAGTCTGAAAACAGGTGCAAAGACAAGTTCTAACTTCCTTGTGCCAGTCCCTGGTTAACCATGAGGCTTTGATTCCTATCTGGGTCACTGCACCAAGCAGCAGCAAATGTTTATGGAGAAAAAGTCTGTTTTCCACAATACTTGTGTAACGCTGACCTCAGCATCTTAAAACACCTACCTAGGAACCAAGCACATGGCTCAGTTTAGATCAAGTCAGACACACAAAGAGAATCAATGCCAAAGCTGAGACCCTGCCAGCATGCACTGTCTCTGAGAGCCATCCTTGTCCTCTGGCCTCCTCAACTGCCCTTCCCATAGCAAGGAGAACAGAAGACACCCAGTAGCTGCTGACAAGGGAACAAAGGAAATACGCTGTGGCAGTAAGTTAAGTTAACTCAGCTTGAAGGGAACAATATTAGGCATTCCAAAAGCAAATAATTACACTATCCCTAACCAAAGCTGTCACTCTAGAGAGTCTTGTACAGAAGAACCAAGTCTTGCTTCTTGCAGGCCTGCCACTTCGGAGTATATCTCACTTCCCAATTTCATTTTGACTCCTGTGGACACAAACTTTCCCTTGCTGTTCTCTGCACACACGTGTAAGAGTGGCCCTTCTGAGGATGGGAGACTGCCAGCCTTGAGAGTTTGTCTGGCACCCCTGCAGCCTTCCCAGGAGCTTGTGTCCCCTTCACAGACATGTTATTTCACAGCTTTTCAAAGCACCTCGATAGATTTTGACACGATAATCCCTATGTTTCACGTAAACACCAGCATGCTAAGAGGCCTATTTTCCCTATCTAGCCGACAATGAAAAGCATGAGGAACACAGCAATGACATGTGCAGGCACCAACTCCTAATCTCTAGCAATAGTTGCTTCTGGCCATTTCTGATTTCCCTCACTCATCAGACCCTAGCTGTTACTGTCAGTTGTCTGCCAATGAAGTGGCACAGGTTAGTGCAAGGGAAGAAGCTAAAAACCTGTTTCAAAAGGGCTCAATCAACCCCATCAGTAAAACATCTGGCAAGAGAACAAACCAGGAATACCAGAAGTTAACTTGGTTGGTTTACTATTCACACCATGTGCTGCTATAGTTATTATCTGTGTGTACAGGTATCAGCGAGGTGCAGGCAGAGCAGAATTTTTTTGGTCAAGAACTGAAGATGACAGGCATCCCAGATGATAATCTGCATTTATTTAAGCCCTCTCTGCTGTGCATTTCTATAAACACCCCCTGCAGATACTCTTCAGTGCCAGCTGGGTGTGAGCTGAAGGTAGTGCACACCACATCTGATAAGACAATTATTTTGCTTCATGGCACTTTTGGAGGTTTTGGTATTTCAGTGCCTCCTACAATGAGGTGAAAACAAACCTATTCTGGTGTTTTAATGCAGCACAATCAGTCTGAAGCATCATCCACAGTTAAATGGGAGTCTCTTCAATCAGGACATGTAAACCCAGTGATTACTGTATGTGACAGATTCAAATACTACTCCCTGATGCAAGATGAAATCGCCCTGACAGATGAGGGACCTTGAGTCTCTAATACCCACTCTAGTGCTTGTGCTAACTCTGCCTCTGAGTCTGTAGGGCCACGTTCACAAGCAGCTGCACCTACATGCTGAACACCTCCAATCTGGGCAGCTAACAATAGCAGGGCGGAGTAGCAGCCCCTGCCAACAGCCCAACGATGTATCTCCTGCGAGTAAGTGCCCTACTTCACAAGCAGTTGATCATTTGGAATTGCTGGGAAATTTCAGCGTAATCAGCAGTCTATAAGTGTGGCTGAAGCACTCTGATCTCGGGACAAATTCAGCACTTCAGCAGAGAAAACTAAAGGGAGCGTTCTTGCCAGCTTCCCCCTCGTTAGTCTGTTAGAATGCCACATCTTCCCTTTCTTCTCATCTGTTTTACACCTGCATTCCACCAAGACAAGAGTTTCTTAAACAACAAATCTTTTCCAAATGCAGGACTGACGCATAAGTAAGCCCAGAAAGTGAGAGAAGGACTCAAGGGTGAATATAACCCACAGAGATTTCTAGAACAATCTTCCATATCCCAGACTTAGTCCTCCAGATGAAAACATTTCCTCCTCTATGTATGTCCCAGGGACTTCCCTCTACGTTGAGGAGACTGAAGTAAAAACCAGGAGGTTTTAGTGTTTTTGAACAACAGCTTCATTCACTTGAAGAAGTGTATTCATGCACTGTTAAAACTCTATTCTCTTTTCTAAAACAGACATGCAATATTAGATCCACCTCTGCTGAATTTCACTTGACCTTGGCACAAGGTACAGGAAATCCAAGACCAAGAGCTGCCTTTTCCTCATATAAGGGAAAGAGGTCCAGCTTTGTACTTTCGGTGCTTTGAGAAGAAGCAAGGATGGTACTGAAGAACACCTCTGCTCACTCTGTTGTACTCTCAAGCACTTGAGGTAGTAATGGGAAAGAAAAAGCTTTGCACAACAATCCTTTTCCACGGTGCAATTAACTCTCATTTTCCCTGGCCCTGGAGTGCTTGTCTACTTCACCCATAACTGAAAGAAACAACAGAAACCTCTGGAGGCAAGGGAGGGGACAAAAGCAGCTACTGGAAGTTGTTCTCCCTGTTGGCTGCATGTTGCTTGTTTAGGTAACTGGAGATGATTGGTTTATTGGCTAATTTTTTTCATCACAGAAGTCATCAGAAATAAATTCTGCACACACATCATGTTGAAATGGAGAGATTGAGAGAGTCAGGCTGACAAACCCAAAATTACACGCTCACTGGATCACCCAACAGCCTTGGGCGACCTGCTCCTTTCCCATTCTGCCATAAAACGCCCTTTCACCAGGACACCACAAAAAGCATGACACCAGCTGAGCCCACTGCCTGTCACCTTACTTTACCATCGCCTCACTGTTTGCCCACACTCCTTACATCTTCCATTCCTCTTACATTTCCACCGTGAGCTCTTGGGGGCTGAAGCTGGCACAGCTTTAATACTCCCAAGCACCGATTCAGGTCTGGGGGCCCAAGGCACAGAGTTAGCCATGTCCATTTTACTGTTCACCAGTAAAATGGAAGCCAAGACACTATTAGAAGGCAGGAGTTTGGGTGTCAGCTCATCCTGCTCACACTGCTGACAAGGGTCAAACAAGAGACAAGCAGTTTCTGAGCTTCACGTGCTCTGTTTCGTTGGAGACCACAGACCCAAAGCAGCAGGTCAGACAGGCCTAGTTTGCTGGCTACCAGTTGAACTTTCCTGACTTGTATCTCATGGGTACTTGATAATGAGCAATGGAAGTACTCACATGCTTAACAGAAGGAGGAATTGCTATCTAATTAGAGCCATGGACACCAACAAGACTATATAGCTAACAAGCACAAACAGAACCATCATTAGAGGAGTCTTTATTAAGATACTTGGAATACTGAGATTTTAACCATTTTTTTCTGCCAATAAGTTTTAGCTAAACTGATGCTTGGTATCCTTTAAACCTCAACTGGCTTAACTGGACTAGTTGATGATATCTGACACATCTCTAAAAGTAATCAACCCATATGTCCTATTTATTACATTTGATTTCTAGGAAGACACTCTTCTCTTTCTCTAGGGGACATTCACAAAAGTTGAAACACAGAGACAGCTAACACATCCATCCTGTATACAAAGAAATGGCAAAATCCATCTCCCTGCAAAGCCAGAGAGGCCTGTCTTGGATTTCTGAAGGTAGCTACAGCTTAAGAAATGGCATCTTTGCTAAAGAGGCTGGAAAAAGTGGTAGCTATCATGTTTGAGTGTATTATTAGAAGTGACAATTATCATTGTATGCTTACAGTTGAAACTTCTGATTTCACAGACTAACAAATGCACCACTGCTGTTCTGGATGGCCTAGCATTCATAAAGCAAACCAATTCTGAATGCCCAAGGCCAGGACCTCAGGGACAGCAGATGGTGCCCAGGATACCCATTCTCACATTAGCATAAGAATAGTACCGAGTGGGTCACAGATTGCCTTTAAGCAAGCTTTCAGTTGTCCACACAATCTCAGCCTCCTACCAAACCAGACNTTTGGGATTTTTAGAACAGTTTTTTTTTTTTTTTTTTTTTTTTTTTTCCCCTAATTTAGGTAATCAGTGCTTCATTACGTAAAATGTACTTCACAAGCAACTCGAGCAATAAAGAAATCCATCTCCTTTCTAATAACCTGCACTCCCTAAGCACCTTATTCAAACTTCAGTCACACAACAAAAGGAAATGAACAACCCTTGTTCATATGCATTAAAACACTCCTGGACAAATGACTTTAAGTTCTTAAAATTAGAATTTGGTTGGTTTGGTTTTTTTTTTTTTGGTTGGGGTTTTTTTTTTTTTTTTTTTTTTAAATTTCTTCTAATTTCACCTGCAATCAATTGCAGCTGTAACTGTTTGTAAGCACAAATGGGATATCCATTGACACTCGACTCTCTCATTGAAAAACAGGAGAAATTTCAAATAGAAAACTGGAAGCTGTGCCTCGAGTTGTTTTAAAACAGCATGAAATCTACATGCTTACCTGGATTCAAAACCAAGGCTGCCCTGATCTCAGGAAGCAAAACTTTTCACCCCATTCCTAATTTTGGCCTCAGAGTTGAGTAAAAAGAAATTTGAGACTGAACTCTCCAGAAATAAACTCAGATGGAGACTTAGGATTATCATATGCAATATCTCAGGAGATATTTTGCCCTTTCTAGTAAACAAAAGTTACTTCCACTTTAAATAAGGTGTTTGCTGAATGTGTCTTTGATATTTTAACATCAGTAATGAACAAAGCTCTGTGTGTGTATGTGTGTCTTTGTAGCTGACTTAATTCAGATCTCTGAACAAATTAATTAATAATTAGTTCCTGATCTCTGAAAATATGACTCTTCAGACCTTCTGTAGTTCACACTTTTTTTCCCTTGGACAGGGATGCTGAATTTTGTTTCCTGGTTAGTTATTAACCATCAAGATAATGTTTCTACTCCACTCACCACACAAATCAGTCAAATCAAATCTGGAAAAACCTGCAAAAAGAAGTCAGTTTATTAAAAACCAGGAAGCGCATTGAGGGACTGTCTGCTACCTCACAAGCTCTCTGCAAGAAAGGCACAGAAGGGAAGAGGGTTTGCTTTTAAGGGGAAGAAAAGGGGGTAGGAGGTGGTGCTATTTCCACCTCCAAAGCCAAGGGATTGAAAAGAGGAGCTAAACCAATCCACACAGATACCCATGTGTGCCCATGTACCTCTTCATTATCACTACATTTATGCTAGAAAATTGCAATCATGGTTTCATCCACTCAAAGCCCCCTTGAGATCCCCAGGATAGGAACATAAGAAGCAAAGACCAGTGTGAAAAGTCCTCAGGGTTTCAAACAGATGGCTAATGTCATTACAAGCCAAAAGTGCACAAATTTAGGGAGGACAGTGCCATGGATTCACCAGAACGGATCTTGGCAGGCTAAACAAGCCCTTACAATCCTAAACTGTACTCTGAAACAACTCTGATAAACAGCTAGCAAAGAGAGTCACTCCACACCACAGGCACACCCCAGATTCCAGACATGGATGATGGTGAGGCAGCTGAGAACTACAGATTTACACACAACACAAACTGGCACAAGGAATAGACAAAAATCTTTGTTGATGTTGCTGTTCTCATTTCTCATGGAACACAGTTTTCATTCCCTAAAGCATATGTACTAATTGCCAACTGAAAATAAGTCATCTCATCGTCTTACTTGAATAAATACCAATAGTTCCTGAGCCTGACTGGAAAATTCAAGAAGCCATATCTGGGCAGAGAAAGCAAACCACTATTACTGAACCTTGCTCAGAACATGTCCTTCGAAAAGAACTGCTTGAAAATAATTAATTGTCCAGAAACATTTTGGAATTGGGGGAAAAAAAAAAAAAACTGGAGGACATTTTGGGTCACAAGACCACTGAACTCCACCAAATTATGAGTGTCCTTTCCTGGATGGGGAATTCAGAGCAAGGCTAGAGATTTTGTGATTGACAGATGAAATGTGAAAATGCAGCAGGGCCAGGGACTGAAAGCTGGTTCCTAACATAACCTCAATTAGAGTTGCTTAGGGGCCGTTTCTCAGAACTGTTGAGTTTCAAGAATTCCAATTTTCACTCAGCTTCCTCCCGGATCAGACACTTCTGGGGATGGACATTCTAAAAATTATACCAAATGAGAATTTGCAGCCTTGCCTCTGGAACGCAGCCCACTGCAAAGACCCACTGCTCAATACTCAGCATTGCTTAACAGGGAGAAAATGTTCATCTAGACGTGTTTCTTGACACTACCTTTGGGGAAAAATCTTTCCACTGTTGCAGGTGTCTCCTTGTAAGTGGCTCCAGAAGGCCAGCAGATGCAGAGAGGTGGTAACACTTGCTGGAGGGGAAGTGTCATCACCTCCTGTCAGTGCTAAGACTTCTCACACTCATCAGAGTGAGAACGAGAGGAGAGAAGACGACAAACACAAACATTACAGTTGAACACTGTGTGAACATATTATGCTGCATTGGTGCTGTGTATTTATAGCTACAGAGTTGGGATGATGTCCACAGAATTATTATTTTAAAATTATTTCCAATATATAATTTAATTCTTCTCGGATTCTGCTAAGCAATCAGTTTGGGGTGGTCTAAAAAAAAAAAAAAAAAAAAATACACTGCAGCTAAAGCACTGCAGGCAAGTGCTGAATGTTCTGCAAAAACATAAACAGTTCCCTGCCTGCAAATCTCTCCCTCCGATTTCTCATCTTTCACTCCACAGTTCCCAAGATACTAGAATTTCCTCAGTCCTGTGGTTACCTAGAGTTTTCTCATGGAAACAAGCACCAAACACATCACGAAGAAAACAACCAGGCAAAAATCCCCTAAAAACAGCCCTTCAGCTTATTATTCCCTTATTCTTCCTGTGCAGGCTTGGAGCCAAAGATAGTCTAGCCACAGTTGAGATCAGTGCTAAATGTCGTTAGCTGCTAGCAGAGGAAAAAAAAATTTAACACAAACAGATCTTAAAGGCATCATTTTTCCCCTGGTAAAAATTAAAGAGGCACGAACCCGAGTGACCTCTTTATCTCTCCCCTTCATTAATTAATAATATGAGCAATAACCTGAAAATGAAAATGGACACTTCCTTTGACCCTATGGGAAAACCCCAGAATACAGGCATAAGGCTGCTGTCCCATTTGTCACACGCTGGCCACGATTTGCAGGTGGTATGGCAGAAATGAAATCCCACACTGTGACGAAACCTCGTGTCATCTGTCTTGGGCATGTGCACTCCCAGTGCACTCTGTGGCGGACAACTAGCTGGGCAGGAGCTTGCCTGAAGGGCCTTTCTGGATAGGAAAGGGGAGGATTTGCCATTTCAGTCCCTGCAACTATTAAGGAGTTGCAGTAAAATGGCAATTAAAGAGCTGTTAGGCCAAAATGTGCTGCACTTATAAAGCCTTGGGATGATCTGCCTCTAACTGTCTTTACCAAGAGTGAGGATGATACTTAGCATCCTTTTTACACAGATCTCAAACAGGAAAACAAAATTAATTTTCTATCTGGACTAGGCAAAGTGCAAGAGGTTAACTGAACCATCCTGCCTCTCACAGCAACGTAATAGGAAAGTCAGGGACAGAATCCTAATCAGCTGATTACAGTCCTGTGATCTCAGCACTAAATGGTTATCTTTCTGTATTTACAATCCTCTTTCTCAGAGAAGTTTGTCCAGCCAATGTGTACTCCAAAGAGTGACCAGACTGGTCTGGGAGGCCCTGCTGCAGCAGCTTGTGCAGATGTGCAGAGATGGTGTTTTACCAACAGCCTTTTCAGGGCTTCTTTCAGATGTAAAGCATCTTGCTGCCTTGTTTGGTTTTGGGCTCTTCCTGAGTTTTAATTTAACTTGAAGGATTTGATTCATTGTTTCTCAGCAACAAACTATTTTCCTTAGAAGAGCTAATCAAACTTTGATGAGGCCCTTGTGCAATGGAAAGATTGATGAGATACATTAAACGCTAGGTGTGGAGCAAAACTGAAGGGCAAAGCCTCCTATGGAGTTCAAAGGAATTACAGGCTCATAGGATCATTTTGGTTGGAAGAGACCTTCAAGATAGGTAAGTCCAACCATTAACCCAGTACTGTCAGGTCATCACTAAACCATGTCCGTCAGCACTACATATATGTGTCTTTTACATCCCTCCAGGGGAGCAGCCTGTTCTCTTTTGGGGAAGAAATTTTCCCTAGTGTCCAACATAAACCTCCCCTGGCACAACTTGAGGCCACTTCCTCTCATCCTGTTACTTGTTCCTTGGAAGAAGAGCTTGACTCCCATCTCTATATAGCCTCCATGCAGAGAGTCATAAACCTTTTCTCCAGGTTAAACAAAGTTTCCTTCTGCCCTATCTCATATTTTAATGTATTTGTGTAACTACCTTAGTACCCTGAAAGAGGGAAATAGTAACCTGTAATGGAAAGTATTCATTAATGTGAGGTGGGAGTTTTTCAAAATTAATATTTTTTATTGATTTTGAAATTCAGGATTCTCTCGTCACCTGCCCAGTAAATTTTAATAATAATTAGGTTCTGTGCAATGGTCATGAAAACATTATACCAAGGAATAACTGGATCTAGAACAAATAGCTAACAATAATACAACATTAAACTCAATTGAGCTGGAAGAGAAGTTCTTGTGGTCAATACACTGCCTGCCCCCTAGATGGACTCAAAAGGCTTAAGACAGGACTCAATCAGATTCAATTACAGAGTTTGCTAAAGATTTGCTAAAGAGGCTTTTGAGTATTTACCCACAAAATATTATTTCTCAACTCATATTATTATATATTATTCAACTCATGGGGCTAACTACAGTTTCCACTTGCAGGGAATTCTGTTGGTGTCTTCTTAGCCATTGAGGCTTCTGATCTTCCCAGGCTCTTAGTGGGGTGCTGGGAGAGAAGCAGACAATCTCTGACCTGGACCTGGTTCCTCTTGGCTCCAGACTCAGATGGGAGGCTTGCAGAGGGGCAGGCAGGATGTCTTGCAGATGTGTATTCTTGGCAGAAGACTGGCAGGCATCACGCTGGCTAAGCAAACCTATCAGGTGGAAGCATTTAGTGCCTATTCCCGGTAAACTCAAAGTGGTTTCCAGGCAGACAAACCCAAAGTACCAGGGATGCAATGAAGCAGCAGCACTGCCAGAAGCAGAGAGCACAATAAGGCAGAAAGCAATGGCGGCAGCAAGGAGCAGGATGCACACTCTCTCTACCTGCTTATCTCTTTTATCAGTGTAGCCCAAGTCTAATGGGCCTTTGGACACACATTAGCCAATCAGATTGGCATTTAGCCAAGCTTAACCATAGTAGGTGAAGTCAGAGCTTACTTTTACCTTTTAGGGCAGAACACAAGTGTATAAGCACCTGCGGGTACCCTGTAAACAAATTTGGACAGAGATGGTGGCACCAGGCCCTTTTGTCTTCCTTTCCCATGGTTGCTTCTCCCTTCAGCGGAAGGAGGGAAGAGCAAAAAACATGTCTGGGCAAGCCAGGACACGTTCAGGCCTACTTAGGCCTTCCATGACATAACCTCTTTGCCAGCATTACTGTGAAAGAAACACATTTCTCTGTCTCACTGCAGCACCCCTTATATTGGTGCTTCATCAGGCCACAGAACCATAGCTTCCACTTGAGAGGCTAGCAGATGAAAGCAACTGAGGCATGTTTTCTGCCTGCACAATAGACAACTAAAACTTGCAATTCATCAACCAAGCAGTTATTCGGACCAAGACCCTAGTAAGATTCAAAAAGGGATGAGAAATGCACAGAAATGCAGTCCACCAAAGAACCCTAGCAAGCTGGCACCCAGAACATCTCCATGCTTGCTAACCCCTCCTGTATCAGTGCCACTCAGAGCTACTTAACCTGGCAGAAAGGCTGCAGTGCCCCAGCCCCAGGTCTGCCCACTCAGCTCTATGGTGTACATGCACCCACAGATGGGAGATGGGATGGAAGTGGCACAAGCTGGGAGATAGGCAAGGAAGAGAGGTTGTGCTGCTAGCATGCAGAACATGGTAGCATTTCCCATTTGTGTGGGAAATAGAAGCTCTCAACAATGTTTAGCTGATGGCACAGACCTGAGTCTCCAATGTCAATACTCAAGTCCTCAGCAATACTTGCTTTCTTACTCACAAAAATCTCTGGCACTGAAGATGCTGCAGCCTCTCTAGACAGCCTATTCTAGGATGTCACATCACTACTGCTGGAAAGTGTTCTTAAATTTATAAACTGAAAAATATATTGAGCTGTGTGCTGATCTCTGAAGGCAAAAATGAGCTGTCATGGGAGGAAACAGACAAGGCAGCAAGTTCCAATGGCATGGTCTTTAGACTGTGCCCCGGGCCACTCAGAATGAGTCCTATCAGGCTAGAACAGCAGAGTAAATGACCTTCAAACTTACTCTTAGGCTTCCACAGAAGTTCATACCAATTGCCAGATGGCAGGTCAGTTTTTCCAGCTGATCCTGTGTCTTATTATGTAAGACACATTGTCTGATTATTGCTCTCTGTTAACCTCTGCATAAATTAGCCATTAAGGACTAGAACAGGAAATTATTACTGAGAATTCAATCAGTGTTTAACTGATTTTTAGTCCATCATCATGTGTAGGTCAAAGTGCATTAACCTGCTTCTGCCTATTGGAAAAGATTTCATTAATCAACTCCCAACAACACTATAGAAAAGAAACTGTGGTCCAGGAGATGGAAGGGATGGGGAAAATTAAGTCTAGGCTTCCCAACTTCAGCAGTGTATTTATCTCAGCTACAAGGGAGGTTTGAGGTTATACAGAGTTCCATCTCTACTCTGCTTTGGCTAACACGTTCCAAAGGTGCAAGTGGCAATGCAGGTGATCCAAACCTTTCCCACAGAAACAAATCACTTCTGCAATGTTTGATGCTCGTGGTGACACACTGCCTTGCAGAAAAAAAACTGCCAGTTGATAGTATCCATGGTCTGAAGTTAGGGAAACTGCTGATACACTAGTCTGTGACTTTGCTTGGGGCACACTCAGACAGTGCAGTATCAGGGAAGAAAATGTCTTACACCTCACAAATATTACAGGATGGATACACTCCAAAATCAAATTAATGCCTTAGAGGAAAAACATGCCAACACATGGTTCCCAGCACTAAAAACTGCAAGAGGCTCACAGAAAACCCCAGAGGTGGAAGAAGACATGTAAATTCAGCACTTAATCTAATCCTGCAACACAGTCCACAGATTGTCACGGAACGCTGGATTTAAAGGCAGGATTTAGGAGACTGTGAAGGGTTCATTGCGAGGCTATAACTGTGCCAATCTTCACATCACAGCAACCCACACGAAGATCCTGGAGCATGACATATGCTCTTACACTGCTACTACCACTTTCCAAAAGAGTCTCAACAAGGTCTGCAACCAGCAGCATCTACAAAAGGATGCCTTTCACAATTCTGGGTCTGGGGCTCTCATTCTCTATCTAAATATGTGTATGTGTATCCAACAAGACGGTATAGAGGCTCACCCAAGAGGTGTACAGTGAAAGGTAACAGATATAATGTGAAACATGGGGAATTCTTATTAGATACTAGGTTTTTTCATTAAGATGGTCAAATGGTGAAATGGCATCAGAGAGGCTGCAGGATTTCCATTTGTGGAGATATTTTTAACTAAACCAATTAGCCCAAGCAACCTGCTATAAATCAGTCTTGTGTTGAGCAGTACGGTTGGACTCCACAGGTCACGTCCATCCTAAATCTTCTAAAACATCATGCACTGGAAGAAAGACTACTGGGGAGAAAAATGGATCTCAAAGTGTATCTTGTTCTATCTGAAGGACTGAGGCTTCGATTGGGAGGACAATTTTAAAGCACTTGCTTAATCTTGGGGAGCACAGTGAGAGACTGGGAGTACTTACACATACTGGAATAGTTATGATCTGATGACTTAAAGCGATATCTGTTGGTGCCCAAAGATATTTTTGGGCCCATACTTTCTTCACTGACTGTCTGCTTTCATGTAGCTGTTTTGCCAACTACTGACTATTTGTTTAGAAATATCAAAGAACATGAAATCAGTGTGTGAACATCCACTACAAAACCTCTGAAAACAACCTTCAGGGATGGTAATTGGCCAGTGATGAAGCCAGATAAGATACAAATAAATATTCATGGCAG
The DNA here is from genome assembly GCA_013396835.1 of Psilopogon haemacephalus. Lineage (NCBI taxonomy): Eukaryota > Metazoa > Chordata > Aves > Piciformes > Megalaimidae > Psilopogon > Psilopogon haemacephalus. The sequence continues at coordinate 1,253,456 of VWZI01021228.1, read as the reverse complement.
CTAAAGATCTTGGATTTAATGCTAATGCAGATAAATACTCAGATTCACTTGGCTTCTGTAGACTAAACCCAGTTTAAAGGAGAAATCCACACAATACCATTCAAGTAGCATTGCCACTGCTGCAAGGGTCTTGTAGAAGGTGGAATTGGGCTGGTAGCCTAGTTTTTAGAAACCAAGATGATATCTCTGTAATTCAAATATCTATATCAGAAAGATTTCACAGTTCCAAATGGACTCTGGATCTCTGCTGCCTCATGGCAGAAGGATGGGTCTACCTGCACCATACTGTTCAGCAGGATCAGATTGTTACGGCTGCAAGAAACCTCCAAAAATCATCTAGTCCAACTCTCCCTGCCTAAGCAGGATCACTTAGAATAAGGCACAAATGATCACATGTGGGAGAGTTTTGAACTTCTTCAGAGAAGATTCCACAACCTCTCTTCCAGTGTTCTCTCACTCTCAAGTGAAAATGTTTTCCCTTACGTTTATGTGGAAGCTTTTCAGCTCCAGCCTGTAGCCACTGCCCCTTGTCCTATCATTGGACATCAACAAAAGTCTGGCTCCACAGAATCACAGAATTTCTTAGATTGGAAAAGACCTTCAAGATCATCAAGTCCAATCATTGAGGTCTTGAGCGTCCTGATCTAGTGGGAGGTGTCCCTGCCTGTGGCAGGGGCTTGGAACTGGATGATCTTTGAGGTCTCTTCCAACCTAGACCATTCTATGATGCTATGATGATTCTATGATTACTTTTACACTGACAAGTCCTTGACTAAACCAAAGTTGGAAAGGACCACCAGGATCATCTGGTCCAACTTTCATCCCAGCATCCTTAATCACTAGACCATAGCCTCAAGCATCACATCCACTCTTTCTTTAAACACCTCCAGGAATGGTGACTTCACCACCTCCCTGGGCAGCCCATTCTAGTGCCTGACTACCTGCTCAGTAAAGAACTTCCTCCAAACATCCACCCTCCTGACACTCACATCTTTAGAAATATGAATGAGGGAACCCCTCAGTCTCCTCTTCTCCAGGCTAAAGAAACCCAGCTCCCGCAGCCTTTCCTTGTAAGGCAGGTGTTCTGCACCATTACCTCTGTGGCTCTGAGCTGGGCTCTCACAAAGCTGTACCCACAGGACTGTGTTTTATTTGCAGGTAAAGCACCTCTTACTTATTTTGACATATTTGCAATAAATGACTGTAGTTTTACTCCTGTTAACCCTACCCAGGGTGCAGCCTTTCTGCGTTAAGCCAAATGTTTATGTGGTATAAACCCCAGGCTCACAGCTAAGTCTGATGGTTGCCTTCACAAGACTCAGTTTACACAAAAGATATACTTGAATTAGACTTAACTATACTGTCACAGTCATGTTACAGTAGCAGATCTACTTAAGCACCTAACTAGGTAAAAGCAGGGCTTTCCTCTTCAGCTGACCGAGAAGTGATAACTACATCCTGTCTCTGCCACGAATTCTAGTCACACCATGGGCAGAAGGGAACTCAGCAGCAGTTATTCAAAGGGAAGCAGAATGAAAGAAAATTATTTCCTTTCCTTCACACATCCACATGCAAAAGGTTAACTGCTCTATAGCCCATTATTAAAACTGGTGGGCAATTAAGCCCACCATCAGTCTCTTGCAGCAGCTGGATGCCTGCCGAGGCTGTGACTGTGGGACCACTGATAAGGCACTTCGCTCTCTCAGCTGTGTCAGGAGCTTGATTACACGTTCCAGAACATGAACTTTCAAATCGTTTCCAACACACCTTCAGATTTTGTGGAAGGAAATAACCAAGATGACTGATGGAATACTCGTCCCTTCCTTTTTTCACAAACAGCTCTCAGGATGCATTATCTCCCTGCTTCTTATTTCTTCTGCGCCATTCTTTCATTTCTGTAAATCTGTGTAGAGTGAACAACTTGCACTTTCTCTTCCCTCATGCGACTGTAGTTTTTGTTAAACCTTAAGAAAAGGGGGCAGGCAGCTCCTAAAAACTGCAGTTGTCACACTGGTGGCTTACAAGAGGAAATGAATGGGAAGAGGTAATGCAGTGACAGGCCAGGGTCTTCTCCACAATCTTTCAGTAGCTCTAAGAAAATCCTTTCCCTCATACTTTACTGTACATCTAAGTAATATTAAACTGAGCAGGCCTCTGGCAAGACTTTCAGAGTGCAGGGCTCATCTGCAGTTACACAGGTTTGAGGCATCAAAGCACTCTGGAACTCAAAGGTGTTCTCTTAGACATCAAACAAGTTCTAAAAGGCAAATGAAGATAAATACAAACAGACTCAGCACATTTATGATCGCTAGTTAAGCTACCTTCTTCTAAGAGCCCTTGGCATAGCTCTTTTCATTCTGATAGCGTCTTTTAAAACATAATCAAGAGAGCACAGCAGAAAATATATTTAGTTTCTCAGTTACTCTAAGCTGAGTGTTTGTATGGTCCTGACAATTCTCACTCAAATGAGAATTACTCCAAGACACACAGACCACAAGTTTCACAGGGGAACAATAGTTTGGTAGAGCAGGAAACTTCTGCAAAATAAGCTAAAATGATGATATGTGCTCCAGTCACCTCTGCTGAGATCAAGTGTGGGTGACTTTGCAGCAACAAAGTTTTTACATGATCTCAGTACTCACTCTCCCTGCTGGACAATGTGCCCAGAGTTGCCAGAAGGGAAAATCTAAATGCTGCACTGAAGTGACAATAACAAGGGCAAGAGGAAGTATACACCTGTTCCAAAGCAGAGCAGGATAATTTAACCTTCCCTGTTGATTCAGCAGTAAATCACAGTGCTTATCTCCATTTCCAGTACTCTGTTTACCATTTCCACTCTCAAAGCTCTCAGCCATTTGGTGGCGATTCCTTGAACCACAGCATCATGCCTAATACAGGAACGGATAGGCAGGCAGAGGGATTACAGCACTGACAAGAGGAGTTTGAGGCTGCTACTGGCTTCAAAGGGAGCCCATTCCAATTGCTCTCTTCCTGTCAGCCTAGAAGTGACTCACTCAAAGACATTCAAGACCATGCCACTGTGTCTTCACCTTAAAAATAACAAGGCAAAAGCTGGAAAATGTTTCAACCATGAAAAGCAACTGATCTTAAGGTACTGTAAAGGGAAAATCGCTTCGGGTCCATCTGGCATGGGAATCAACTCAGCCTGGCTGCGAGGCAGCTCACCATAAGGGGCAGGCACAGCCCTTGGCTTTGCACCCTCCCTTCTTGCACTCTCCCCTCCCGCATCCTGCCAGGCTCCCAGCACCTCCCGGCTGGAGACAGCCATCAGCACTGTACCCTGCTCTTCCCCACAGCAGCCAGGCCCAGCCAGCACCACCAGGCACAGGCAGAAACATTTTCCATGTATACAATCCTCCCTGGAGCCTTACACTAAACCAGGTCCCACACAGGAGGAGCCTTACACCAAACCGAGTGTTCCAGAAGAGGAAGAGAGGGTTAGGGCTGATTGAACGGCACAGATTTGAACCCTATCAAGGGAAACAAGGAACTAAGAAACACCTCAAGGGCTCTCCACTGGCCCTCTCTCCCCGCCGCCCCACACGGAGCCCCTGGCCGGGCTTTGTTGCCGCGGCTGGCAGGCTGCAGGCTGGGAAGCCGGCTGCGAGGAGCCTGCCCCTGCCTTTCCGGGCAGGACAGAGCTGTGCCTGGGCTCGCAAGGTAGAAAAGCAAAGGACAGACCTTGTCTCCGGCCTCTTCCGCGCTGGGGAGGCTGCGCTCGTCCTGCCGGCCGCGGCTGCCGGCGGGATGCTGGGGGCCCGGCCGTGATGCTCACCGCCCCACAGTGCCCTGCCTGTCGCCAGCCTCCGCTGTCTTCCGCTCCCCTCCTCCCTCAGGCCCCTCTTTTCGGGGTGTGGGGGGGAACGACACGACGACAACAACAAAAAAGACGTGTGTGGGGCGAACCTTTCTATTATTATTATTCTAATATATTCTGGGGGCTTGTGGTTCCTGCAGCTAGGCGGAAGTGAAACCCGGGTTCGCCCCCCTCCTCCTTCCGCGATGCTCCGGGGCTGGATGCACCCTGGGGCCGGCGGGGTGCGGCCGCGGCCCCCGCAGCCCGGCCGCCCCCGGGCCCCCCTGCCCGCAGCGGCATGCCGGGCTGCCCCGCTGCCCGGCTGGGACGAGGGACAGTGCCGCTCCCGAAAGGCCGCGGTTGCTTTGGAGGCAAAAAATAAAGGAGGGGAATCATTGTCTTCACTCCGGTGCAAGGGGAATCTGCCCGCCGCCGGCTGATGCTGGTGCCGGGCCCACACCACCTGCGCGGCTCGGCGCGGAGGATGCGCGGGAGCGGCTGCGGGAGGGCATCTGGACTCCTGAGGGAACGACTGCGGCGGGTGTTGGGTGTGCTGGGTGGCCCCGCACGGCTGGGAGAGCCCCGAAGGCAGAGGCTGGCAGCGGGTCCCGCGGTGACGGGCACTAAGGGACGGTAGCACAAGCGAGAAGCTGTAACAGGCAGTTAAATCCATCCGCGTCTTCAGCTCCTTAGTGACATCCCGTGGTGCGCGGCCACTACTGCTGACTGCCACCTCAGCTCTCCTCTTACCGAGGACCTGATGAACACTGACAAGCCAGTTCCGTCTTGCCTCCTACCTCGGGCAGGAGCGGCTGAGTACCCAGCACGGTGCAGTGTCGCGGGGGTTGTCCCTGAACCTGAATCCCTCTCCACGTTTCTGGTATAGTCTCTAACAGACAACGGCTCTCGGGCACGGTGGGGATGCCTGTGCCCTGCTCACGTGTAGCACCTTCCACAGTGTATTAGAGAGTGGAAAGGGCTCAGATCTGAACACTGCAACTGGCCCTGTGCCCTGCCTGAGGAGCAGAGAGTGAGGAGACACCAAATGAACATCCAGTGGACTAAGGCAAATGCTAATTTCTTAATTCAGCATGTGTCATCATGTTGAAACAGACTCACAGAACATCTCCCCCAGCCAAGAAGCAGAGGAGCAGAGAGGAGGCTGTGAAACCCTGCCCCTTCCTAAGTCTTGGCTACTACAGAGAACTCCACTATCCACCTCCTCTGTCACTCAGCACATTGGGGTGCTCCTCTGACCTGTGGCAAGAAGAGAAAAGCTGGAGAATGAACTGAGCACGTGGACCAAAACAGGAGGAAAGTGTGAAGTCATCACTTAACAGGCATAACTGAGCTAACTGAATTCCAGCTTACAGGGATGCCATTAGCAATGAGGGTTTGGTGGAATTAGCCTCAAAATTCCTCCACTGACCCTGGCAAGCTTGGTAAGATCCATGCCACCATGTTTAGAATGCTCACACTGCCCAGATCAGAAAGCTTAAAGCTAGCCTGGGCAGGCCTCAACACACAGCAGCTGAAAGTCTGGATAAGAGTTTGGAGGCATATGTGCATTGGTGGTAGATGGGTTGGAGAAGGCTCTTCTAAACTCTGCTCCAGAAGTAAGTTCTATCACATGGTGCAGATGTTCACAAGACACTCTACTGCAGTTTTTTGTCCCCAGAAGGCACCTGCTCACAGCATCATGGTGGAACTTAACTCCTGTAATCCTCTGGCACTGCCCTCTCTTCCTTGTGGGCAAGGTGAAATGGACAATGATGCTGACAAATATTTTGTCTGGTGGCATGTTAGGACCTGCTGTTCTGGACTGTGCAGTTTCAACTCTGTGCTGAGGTTTGTCTTAAACATTTCCTTCACATCCCAACAGCAAGGGAGTTGCTTAGTCAGCTGGCTGCATCTGTCCCACAGCCTCAGGTCATCTGCAGCCTCTTTGTTGCTAGTGGATGGTTGGCTGAACAGCCATATCAGCAGAAATTTGCTCTTCCAGGTGGGACTGGCCAGAAGGCTGCACCTCACCCTCACAAGTGCATGCCTGGAGACACTGATGCATGATTTTTTGTCTTGCAGCTTAATTACTGCAACTCCCTGTGCTTTGAAATAAACCACAGCTAGTGTGAAATACAGCAGCTGTCTGCTTAGCAATGGAGAGTAGTCTGGTGCTTCACTCACCCTCTTTTGTTACTAAGTACAGACCTTGGTTTTCTGGTACTCAAAGCCCACCATCATCTTCCTCCATATCTAGCCCCTGCTGCAGCACTGTGGCCATTGACAAAGAGGCAAGACTTGGCTGTGAGAGTCACCTTTCTCGGGCAGCATTCCTGCACTGTAGCACTCATTTCACCTCACGAAGATACAAATAACCCCGAGACCTTCAGAAGGAAATGATAAACTTCTCCCCTCAGCTTCATCTCCACACAAAAACATGCAGAGAATGCTAGTACCCAGCCCAACAAATCCAAGCCCCATAAACTAATCAAGTTATTCCTCTTATGGGTGAGAGAGAAAGCAAAGCAGAGAATGAAACAGCTTTTTTCTATTTTGAAATACTTGGGAGGCACACAAGTCCCACAGAGATGAGAGCCATCTAAATATATATAAAGGCACATTGAGATAAATGAATCCATCTGTTGTAATTCAGCAGTTTCATAAAACCAATGAAAAAAAGACAGTTTCATGAAATCACTAAAGCACTATTGATATTCTCAAGTTTGGAAAATTCTTCTCCAATGTGTATGAGTGTAGGAAATCAACCATCCCCTGTAGGACTCCTGAAATGAATAGAAAAGGAACAAGACTACACATGACACTGATGCAAACAAATCCACCTTGTAATTAAGGCAAATTGCAATCGATGATCTAACACAGACTATCATAAATCCCTCCTCACACCCCAAAATACATTTCTGGTTTCCATGATGTATCAGCACACACATCCACCATGACCCTTCTTCCATCCCAGGGATCCCAAAGCATCTCACAGATGGTGCTTAAATGAAGCCTTACAACACTTCCATTCTACTTCTCCACAGGGGAAGCCAAGAGGCACAGAGATTTGCTTACTGACTAACAGGATGTATTAAAATGTCCAGAAAGATGTAGGTGTCCTATCTGCACATATGCCTTGCTCTTACTACTAGATAGCACTTCCAGTACAAGTCTGCTTGTAATTAGAGAAAGTTGTTCTTTTTAAAGACTGCAGTGAGCAATCCACTGACAGCTTTACTGGCAGAGAAGGGCAAAGAAACTGGTTTGCTTTGTCCCAGTGAGTGATGCCTTTTCTCAGCTCTGTGTCTGAAGGGCCACATTGCAGCTATGGAACAGCATTTGTGACAAAACTGTGAATTCACTACAGCTTTTGTTGGTTTCAAATGTTCCTATTTTGGTAAGCCAGGTGACAGGGATGGGAAGCAACCAAAGCTTTCCATACCTCAGGGAATCCTACAAAATATACAGGAAGAAAGTCATTGCATAAGCACTTAGTGTATCAGCCACCATCTCATAGGCATGGTGGTGTGTGCCCTGGGACCTTCCAGCATAGTGGACTAGGTTGGGAGTGGGAAAACAAATGTGCACTAGGCAGCAAGCTGTACTAGGCCAGTGGGATGCCCTGGAAAGTGTTTCCCATTAAATGTACAAGCAGGTTCTGCTTCCTTCCCTCCCTCTCCACTTCAGTAGAAGGACACACTCCACCTCAGTGTGATTTATGGCACAGACCTGCTATGATCTTTCTTTGAGAAAACCTCTACACTCAAAGCACAAGTAGAGGGCATGAATCTGAGAAACAGGCAGCACAGGCTGCCAGGCTGAGTCCTGAAAAATGTCCTCAGTTAAAATACAGAGATACCCACAGGCCACAGGAGCTACCAAAACACACACATCCAACAACGTGACCCATTACAAAGGCACCAACTGTACCATTTGCTGTGTTCTGTTGGCTCCTGGGAGAGAAGTGAAACTCTCCAACAATCAATCATTCCCATAGCACATAACACAAAGTGCCCTATGTGTATTATTGTACACATAGAGCATTCCATACAGAACACAAGGCTTATGGGCATCATCATAGATGATATAATGAGAGAGGAAGCTGGCAGCTGCTGGTCACTTCTGGAGATCATGTCTGAGTTCAACATGCTCTTCTTTTTCTGTTCAAGTTTTTCTTGCAGCATTTGGTAATTGGTGTCTCACTGTCATTAGCAGTGTTTTATTAGTAATATATTGTCAGTGTGTATAAAGACACATATTTGTCCCCATAAATGCTACAATATGAAAAAACAATCTGCTGTTAGTACAACAAACTCCTGAAGAAAATAAATGCCACGAACTTGAAGTACAAAACCACTCCGCTACATTTGAAGTAATTACAAGAGAAATATTCTGAATATTGTTTCTCCTCATAACTTGGCAATTTTTGTATCAAGCTACTGATATTCTTAATGAAAAATGGTGCTTTTATTCACTGCCTTCTTTTACTTTGGCCAGTGCTGCAGCCAAACATCTGCTTGCTAATGTTAGCAGAGTACACTGATGGTTAGTAACTCAGGAGTTTCCAAAGATCATGTCCACAGACATTTCCAAGGGAGAACCCTCTCTAGAGGTTTGTAAGGACATACTTTGAAAGGGAGAAGACTGAAGAAAGAGAAAGCTGCAGAAAGCTTCAAGAAGGACAGGCAGGGGAGAAGGGGAGGGGACGTTGCCCTCTACATCAATGATAAGCTGGGGATGTGCAGTGAAAAAAACAGAGATCTTACGGGTAAAGGTTAAAGGGGTCAGTGCTGGCCTCAGTGCTGTTTAACATCTTTGTCAGCAACATGGACAGAGAAATCGAGTGCAGCCTCAGCAAGTTTGCAGATGACACCAAGTTGTGTGGCACAGTCAACTTGCTAGAGGGGCAGGGATCCATCCAGAGGGATCTGCACAGGCTGCAGAGGTGGGCCAAGGCCAACCTCATGACATTCAACAAGGCTAGGTGTAAGGTCCTGCACATGGGTGGGCACAATCCCAAGCACAAGTCCAGACTGGGTGGGGAATGGCTGAGACCAGCCCTGAGGAACAGGACCTGGGGGTCTGAGTTGATTAAAAGCTCAAGATGAGGCTGCAGTGTGAGTGGAGCCCAGACA